>JAODAL010021579.1:0-66722 GCA_025379985.1 Phyllomedusa bahiana | reverse complement strand
GGCCCCTTGTCTTCCCTTGTTTTTGCCACCTCCAAATTTCATTGGCCACTGCCTTACCTCATGCTGCGTGGCGCCGCCGTCCCTCCACACTCTTCACTAATTTTTCCCACCTGAGCTCTCAGCTTGCTTTTTTCCCTTTCGCTGGCATACTTTATCAGGCTAATTTTCTGCTTCAGTTTTTTGTCTTTTGCCCTTTAAGTGCCCGGGGAATTTTAAAGTGAAGCGTTCAAAAAGCGGCCCCGGCATCATCTGCGTGTCAACTAAAACACAACTTGATGAAGACCAAACCAAGCTCCCTCTGCATTTTAAGCTTGGCAAACTTTCACAGCACCCTGCAGGTTTGGGCGCACCCTGGAAATAGCTTTTTTTAAGCGTTTCGTGCCGAAGTAATTGGAACTAAAAATTTTTCGGAAAATTCGTCGAAGTGACCGAATCAAATTTTTGAGAAATTCGCCCATCTCTATTTATTACCTATTTTTTCCAATGCAAGGTTGATGTTGTTATCTGATTAATGTTGAGCGAACAGTAAAAAGTTCTAGTTTGATTAGAACCTCAAACTTTTGTAGTTCGGGTTCGATTCTACGAAGTTCTATTCGAAAATTTTCTATTAAATTTTTTACCTTACAGGTGAGGAAAGTGGAGTTACCATCCATACATAAAATATATGTGGCAACTTAGTGATAAAAAATTTAGTCAAAGTACAGAAAAAAAATTTAGAGGCAAAATATTTTAAATTTTTTTCATTAGATTTTGGGGACGTTGTGTTTTTACAATTCTGAACCCCCCAAAAAGCAAAAAAACAGAACTTTTGGGTACTGAGTATAGTTAGAAATCCAAAACTTTGTATAATTATATCCCTGTATATGAATGTTAGGGTTATGGAGCCTGCAAAAGTCACCAAATAACACTTCTGGGTGTGGGAAAATCAGCCAGCAATACCAAACTCCCTAACTATTCTCTCATGCGAGGAAACAACCCAAAATAAGCTTAAAATTAGGAAAAACCCAAAAAGCCCCCAGGGATACATGAGTTTTCCAATATTTCTAAAAAAAAATCAAGTTCTAAAATTAACCTTTTTTTAATATTTCTAAAAAAGATTCCCAAAACCCAAAATCAAAAAATAAATTTTACATCCTAACCCTACTTGGCCTAAATGACCAAACCAACCACAGAGTATTCGCCCCGAAAAGGGCCCGCCCCGTCCGGAACCTTACCCCTACACACTTACCCTACTACTAGAGAATGTCCCAACATGTTTCAATGTCCCTTAGGCACTTCATCAGGGGAAAAAAATATAGGGAAAAATATAAAACAATGGGTAAGTCAACTGGTCTCTTATCCAAGATAGAGAAAAAAAGAGAAATGCGGAAAAAACCAGTTATAGTGTTCTTACCGCACTCCAATCATTTGAGAAAATGCACAAATTTTGTGTTCACTAAGCTCTGCAGTTTTGAAGACGCATTAGTAATGTAAACAGGTTTACTTAGGACAGTGTATAAACCACTAGCACCTATTTATGGTAACATATCTTAGCAGGATTATAAAGCTGGTGCCAGATTGTCGCAAACAAACCTTCCAACATACTCTTCTATGCCACATCCAGCATTAGAGTGTGTTTCCATATATCAACTCTTCAAAAATGGCCCTGTACAGGCACATATGTGTTTCAGCATTAATGATTAAACACCCTGTATGGGTCATACGGCAACAAGACAAGTATCTACATTAAACTGAAGCCATTTCTCTCCCACAATTTGTAAAAAATCCTATGTAAGGAAGGCATCAATTCCTGCATTGCCCAGCCCTGTTCAGGCTCCCACATAGGTTAAATTAGGTGAGAACTAGAAACCATATGCCAGTTTATGAACCCCAGCCATATGTCACCACAAAGGGGGCAGCGTCTTCAAAAGCACTTCCAGGGGTACCTAGAAATAAAGCAGATACAACAGGCTCAAATAGAGAGCCACAGTTCATTACAGTTGATCACCTATCAGTGAAGCGGACCTCTGATGTGGTCCGGTCACCTTACCTGTCAGCCGCCGGTCAGTCAACTCGCTGTAAACGCCGAGTTCTATGGAGACTACACGCGCTTATGCAGAGCGCCCGAACTTCCGGTTTCGGCGCCGCGACCAGTCATGTGACCGCTCAGCTGACTAGTAACCTAGCAACCAGTAAACACTCACTGGTGTCGATTACAGCCGAGTTCTCCTGGCTAAGTTCTTATAAAAACATAGTCCTACAGGTTTATGAATGGCAGTAATGACAGTTAGCCCTACCAGATGAAGGAGCAACCAGATCCCAGAACAATAATACTCACAACAGTCAGATATATATCCTATTCCACCAACGATGGCAACCTTTTAAAAAAATAACCACCCCAATATACCATATACAGTATATTTTTAAGAACAGTATATTTTTTCAAAAGAACAGTATATCTAAATGAAGCAGCAAAAATCCAGGTGTTTAAATGAAGCAACAGAGTCCAGATTGTCGCAAACAAACCTTCCAACATACTCTTCTATGCCACATCCAGCATTAGAGTGTGTTTCCATATATCAACTCTTCAAAAATTGCCCTGTACAGGCACATACACTCACCGGCCACTTTATTAGGTACACCTGTCCAACTGCTCGTTAACACTTAATTTTAATCAGCCAATCACATGGCGGCAACTCAGTGCATTTAGGCATGTAGACATGGTCAAGACAATCTCCTGCAGTTCAAACCGAGCATCAGTATAGGGAAGAAAGGTGATTTGAGTGCCTTTGAACGTGGCATGGTTGTTGGTGCCAGAATGGCTTGTCTGAGTATTTCAGAAACTGGTGATCTCCTGGGATTTTCACGCACAACCATCTCTAGGGTTTACAGAGAATGGTCCGAAAAAGAAAAAACATCCAGTGAGCGGCAGTCCTGTGGGCGGAAATGCCTTGTTGATGCCAGAGGTCAAAGGAGAATGGACAGACTGGTTCGAGCGATAAAAGGCAACAGTGACTCAAATAGCCACCCGTTACAACCAAGGAGGCAGAAGAGCACTCTGAACGCACAGTAGGGGCGAACTTTGAGGCAGATGGCTACAGCAGCAGAAGACCACCCCGGGTGCCACTCCTTTCAGCAAAGAACAGGAAACTGAGGCTCCAATTTGCCCAAGCTCATCGAAATTGGACAGTAGAAGATTGGAAAAACGTTGCCTGGTCTGATGAGTCTCGATTTCTGCTGCGACATTCGGATGGGAGGGTCAGAATGTGGCGTAAACAACATGAAAGCATGGATCCATCCTGCCTTGTATCAACGTTCAGGCTGGTGGTGGGGGTTTGTCATGGTGTGGGGAATATTTTCTTGGCACTCTTTGGGCCCCCTTGGTACCAATTGAGCATCGTTGCAACACCTTGTGGAATCTATGCCACGAAGAAATTGAGGCAGTTCTGAAGGCAAAAGGGGTCCAACCCTTACTAGCATGGTGTACCTAATAAAGTGGCCGGTGAGTGTATGTGTTTCAGCTTTAAAATGATTAAACACCCTGATGGGTCATACGGCAACAAGACAAGTATCTACATTAAACTGAAGCCTTTTTCCTCTCCCACAATTTGTAAAAAATCCAAAGTAAGGAAGGCATCAATTCCTGCATTGCCCAGCCCTGTTTTCAGGCTCCCACATAGGTTAAATTAGGGAGAAATAGAAACCATATGCCAGTTTATGAACTCCAGCCATATGCCCACCACAAAGGGGGCAGCGTCTCAAAAGCACTTCCAGGGGTACCTAGAAATAAAGCAGATACAAACAGGCTCAAATAGAGAGCCACAGTTATAATTACGGGTTGATCACCTATCAGTGAAGCGGACCCTCTGATGGGTCCGGTCATCTTTACTGTCAGCCGCCGGTCAGTCACCTCGCTGTAAACGCCGAGTTCTATGGAACTACGCGCGCTTTTTGCAGAGCGCCCGAAAATTCCGGTTTCGGCGCCGCGACCGATCATGTGGGCCGCTCAGCTGCTAGTAACCTAGCAACCAGTAAACACTCACTGGTGTCGATTACAGCCAAGTTCTCCTGGCTAAGTTCTTAAAAAACATGTCCTACAGGTTTTATGAATGGCAGTAATGACCAGTTAGCCTTACCAGATGAAGGAGCAAACCCGATCCCAGAACAATAAAAAACTCACAACAGTCAGATATCTATCCTATTCCACCAACGATGGCAAACCTTTTAAAAAAAGTAACAGCCCAATATACCTTATACATTATATTTTTAAGACAGTATATTTTTTCAAAAGAAATCAGTATATCTAAATGAAGCAGCAATAAAAAATACCAGGCGTTTTAATATGAATGCAACAGAAGTGCTGGCGTTCTATTAAAGCCGTGTGGAGAGATATTGTTTTAATTTAATATCCATTTCTGTTTTCTCTTTGTAAACGCAATCTATCCCATTGCCTCCCGATTAGGAGGATACACAAGGGTCTATACAACATGGAATTTGACAAACTTTGGCGTCTCCGACATGTGTCGCACATTACATGTTTTTGCAAGGGGTGTTTACCTTTCTTTTTGAGTTCATCTAATGTTTCCTATGCTGTCTGCGGAATTCTATGTTGGTCTTTCCTAAATTTCCATACCTCAGACGCAAGTCTCTTTGTATATGACACCCTTACTCCTGCAATTTACAAAACAGTGCATGTCAAAAATATCTATTCCATCATTGCTCGTGAAACTTCTTCCCTATCTCCATCTTGGGTACATGCATGCAAAACCGCATGCTGCCATCTATAGAAGCCACACCAAAGACATAGTAGTTCATGGTGAGGACAAATTGGAGAGGCCTTAACACAAAACTCGTTTTGTTCTTGGTACTCGACACCCCGTGTGCTATGATACTCCCTGACAGATCTCAAACACACAACTAAAATCTCTGTCCCATTTGTTCTATGGCGCTAGAGATGGCGAATTGATTCTTACGATGTGGATTTCCGTTTAGAATTTCAGGAAAACTTTGGTTCGGAACGAAGTCAGAACTTTGGCGGTACTTCGGGTGACGAAGTGTGCTTTTGATTGATAAAATGGATGCGGAGCACATGGCGCTACATGGGGCAATGCACTTGGGAGGAAGAAGGGCATAGACGCATGACCATTGTGGCAGAGATGAAGCAATCAGTGACGGTCGGGTTTCTGTGACGTCACCGCACTATATAAGACCGTGTGAGCGCCGAGGGGAGTCACACCTCCTCTCAATGTACTTGATTACGGGAAAGGTGCTGCTGCAAGGTGATTGGCTTTCTGGAAGAAATGTTTTTTTTATACAGCGATTTACTGTGGGGTGTCTCAGCTTGTCTAATGAGGACTGTTCTATGAATGTTCTATTTCTGTATTTTTTGGGGTATTGGATATGAAATCCAGTGTAGCGTCCACTGCAGCTGCATATACATATTCAATATCCAAGTGGGTTCTAATGCCAGTCCTGGTTGTTATTCATTTACAGAAAAAACAGCGTTTTTTTTACAATACAATTACCACTTCAATTCTTTGTCTGCTGAATTCTATTGAGCATTTTACTTACAGGGCGTTAATTAGGTTGTGTTTTGAGGGTGTGCTGACATAAAAATACAACGTCTTTTTCAACGCCAAATTTATATTTTTTTTTTTGGTAGCCTAATCACTAGCAATGGGTTACTTAAATCTGTATCTCTTGTTGTGTGGCGTAGAAAGTAAGAGAAATACACGCAATTGTAAAACGATAAATAGATACTAGTTTTGTTGCGGCTCTAATTCTTTGGCGCATTTTAATCCAGGGGTTAATTAAGCGTTGTTTTGCTGGTGTGCTGACAAAAATAATCGTCTTTCTTCAACGCACAAATATTTATATATTTTTTTGGTTGCCTAATTACAAGCATAGGCTAATGACATACTGTATCATCTTGTGTGTGGGTAGAAAAAACAAGCAATTGTAACACGCTACAAAGCTTCTAGTTTGTGCGGCTCAAATTTTGGCGCCAATTTATATTCCAGGGGATTAATTAAGCGTTGCTTTTTGATGGTGTGCTGACAAAAATAAACCGTTCTTTTTTCAAACGCCAATATATATATATTTTCTTTGGTAGACTAAATCACAACAAAGGCTAATTACATATGTTTCTCTTGTTGTGTGGCGTAGACAAAACACGCATTTGTAACACCGCTAATAGTTTTGTGCGGATCAATTATTTGGAGCAAATTTAAATCAGGGGTTAATTAAGCGTGTTTTGCTGGTGTGGATGACTAAAATTAAACCGTTCTTTTTCAACGCCATATATATATATTATTTTTTTGGTAGCGCTAATTCACTAGCAAAGGTATTACATACTGTATCTCTTGTTGAGTGGCGTAGGATAAACACGCAATGGTAACTACGCTATCTAGTTTGTGCGGCTCAATTCTTTCGGCGCATTTAATCCAGGGGTTAATTTAAGCGTTGTTTTGCTGGTGTGCTGAACAAAAATAAACCGTATTTTTCAACGCCAAAATATATATATTTTTTGGTAGCCTAATTCACAAGAATGGATAATTACATAATGTATCTCTTGTTGTGTGGCGTAGAAATCCACGCATTTGTATCTCGCTATTTTTTTTTTTTGTTTTTTTTTTTTTTTTTTTTTTTTTTTATTTTGTTTGTGCGGCTTATTCTAGTGAGCATTTACATCCAGCGGGTTAATAAGCTGTTGTTTTGATGCGGTGCTGACAAAATTAAAACCGTCTTTTTCAACGCCAATATATATATTTTTTTTTGGTAGCCTTAATTCACATAGCAAAGGATAATTACCAACTGATATCTATTGTTGTGTGGGTAGAAACACACATTTGGTAAAACGCTACAAAGCTACTAGTTTGTTGCGGATCAAATTCTTTGGCGCAATTTACATCCAGGGAGATAATTAGCGTTGTTTTGCTGGTGTGCTGACAAAAATAAACCGTTCTTTTTCAACGCCAATATTTATATATATTTTTTTGGTAGCCTATTTAACAAGCAAAAGGGCTAATTTCACAACGTGTATCTCTTGTTGTGTGGCGTATTAGAAAAACACGCAATTGTTACAAGCTACTTGTTGTGTGCGGCTCAATTCTTTGGCGCAATTTACATCCAGGGGTTAATTAAGCGTTGTTTTGCTGTGTGCTGACTAAATTAAAACAGTCTTTTTCAACGCCCTAATTTATATATATTTTTTTGGTCAGCCTAATTCACAAGCAAAGCTTAATTATCAAACTGTTTCTTTGTTGTTGTGGGTTTAGAATTTCTCGATTTTTGTTACAACTCGCATAATAGTTTTGTGCGGGCTCAATTCTTTGGCGCAACAATTTACATACCAAGGGTGTTTAATTAAGCGTTGTGTTGCTGGTGTGATGACTATATTAAACGTTCGCTGTTTAAAGCCCCCAATAAATATATATATATTTTTTTTGTTGCACTATATTTCTCATGCAGGCTTATTTAATATCTCGGTTTCTCTGGTTGTGCTGGCGTGGAAAACACGACAATTGTAAAACGATACTTGTTTGTGCGGCTCAATTCTTTGCGCAATTTACATCCAGGGGTTAATTATTGCGTTGTTTTTATTGATGGTGTGATGTCAATAATTAACGTTTCCTTTTTAAACGCCATTATATATTTATTTTTTTGGTAGCCTAAATATCATATGCAAAGGCTAATTTCATCTGTATTCTCTTGATTGTGAGTAGTAATCAACGCAATTGTAAAACGCTACTAGTTTGTGCGGCTCAAGTCTATTCGCAATTACATCCAGGGATTATATTTAAGCGTTTGTTTTGCTGCTGTGCTGTCAACATATAAAATCCGTCTCTTTTTCAACGCCAATTATTTATATTTTTTTTGTAGCTTTTTTCACAGCAAAGGCTAATTACAAAAACTGTATCCTCTTGTTGTGTGGCCTAGAAAACTCGCAATTGTAACACGATAATAGTCCTGTGCGGCTCAATTCTATTGCACGCATTTTAATCAGGGGTTAATAAGAGTTGTTTGTTTTGCTGCTGTGCTGACAAAAATAAAACCGTCTTTTTCATACACGAAAATATATACATTTTTTATGTGCATAATTCACAAGCGAAGGCTTATTAAGAATGTTTGTTGCTTTTACATTAGTACAAAAAAACACAGTGCTTGTAACGACTCATTAAAGGTAATTTTTTCATGCCATTTGTGGAGCGCATTCTATATACCAAGGTTACCCAAAGCTTTGTTAATGGGTTACATTTGTCAGTCAAAATCAGGGTGTATTTTTATCTTATACAGGATAGCTTCATCAAACAGTTTTGTTACTGTACATTTTAGAAACAAAACAGTATGTCTGTCAGAGGAGGTGCAGGCCTCTGCAACTGAGTGTGGAAAGTGGCAAAAACAATTTCTGAAAAGGGCCCAGGTCGCAAGCACAGACATAGGGGGGACGGGTCGACCAGCAGGGGTCACTAGGTGAGGCCAAAATGCAGCTGTTATCTAGCGGCCGTGTGTTGTTCAGCAACCGATGGGTTCATTGATTGGTTGACTAGGTCATCCTATTCCTCCCAGATGACATCTGACAAACCCCCAGCAAAGAGTCGGTGGGATCCTCAGACAACAATCACTTGTAGGCATGGCCGGGTGCGTGGGTCAGCGGCCATAAACCTGTCCTCAGCCCGCCTCTGTCCACATCCACAGTTCCCTCAGCCAGGGATCTACTATTCGTGGTCTGGGCCTCAGCGCCATATATATGCGAGGATGAACAATTTGAGGAGGGCAGTCAAGCAGCTAGCGTGGCAGCGAAAGAAATGGGGCACATTATCCCAGATTCGTGCAGTAGGAGGCCAAAGTATTGTTGTGGAGTGTGGCATGGGAGGTTCATGTGGTGACGATGGTCAGCATCGGCCTTACCAAGCGGTGATGAGGACAGTTGTGATCGTGAAACACATATAGATGATGACTGTACAGCGACCGCACTTGGGAGCGGGGGGAAGCAAGGATTTACATCATCGTAGGAGAATACGTGGGAGTCAGCTTGCCGAGTCAGGCAGCGGCGCAGCCCTAGCAATTGGGTTGTGTGGTCCGTGAGTCAGCAGAGGTGAGCAGCAGTGTGTGAGGTCGGGAGACCAACGCGGCCCGGGGTAGAAAACCCGCTTCGCAGGTCCAGAGACTGTTAGAGGCCCAGGGCTACAGACGAGGCAGCGGCGGCAGTTGTCAATCAGTGCGCGAGCGTTGGCGTAAAATCAGATTCTCGGCGGTGTGTGGAAATGTTCTTTGTATGACACCGGAGCGAGCCGAATATGAGGTTTATGTTGATATCCTGTGGCAGAAAGTGAAGCCGGTGGGCTGGGAGAGCTGCTTAACTTGGCCACTCACGGCCCATGCGTCAATAACATGCAGCGTCACCATAAGGTGGCTAGTTCATCGGGGAGAAAACGTGGCCTCAGTTGTGGGATGGTCACCACCTGGCCGCTGCAGCAGCAGCAGCGGCCAGTGGCACGCTAGTGCCATTCTACAGCAGTACTAAGAGCTCCTCCCACCTTGCAGAGGCTGCTGTTTCTCTTTGACATCCTATACCGGGTCAAGTTGCATCCATGCTCCTCTCACGCAACTCATGGCGCAGCAGTCGTCAGAAAGGACGATTGTAATGGACCAAACAGTTTGCGTCATAAACCATCCCTATGGTGCACAGCAGCTGACCGTGCTATGTCCAACGTTGTAGGTACTGCAGGGTCCACCTCCCTTTCCAAAATGGTGGACTCTTGCACCGTTAAGGAACTAAAATGGCTTGTTGCCGTGCCAGAGATGGAGGAGTTAAAAGCCGTAATTTCTTTTCCATTAGGCGAGTACCAGCACTTCATAATTTTGTAGAACAGAAAGTGGGGTCAGTACTTGAGCTTTTCGGTTTGTTCCAAGGTACAAAGGCAGCGCGCGGGAGCGGTACGTCTGGAGCAGTTGTAACTACGGTCAGGGACAAGAATTGTCCTTTACGGCCATCGGGTGGACATGGGCTTCACAGCCCAGGCACTCCAATCAACTTGGGTACAGGTGAAGCCGATTTCTCTCCACGTTGTCAAACTGCATGATTACTGCGCCAATGTTCCGCCTCTCCTCACTCCACACCTAACCACACCACCTTCTACTGCATCCAACAAGCACTGCTCACTTATACACCAAATGTGTAGGCGCTCACGCGTGTGTCCACGCTAGTTCTACTCCTAGCTTCCTCGGCGTACGAAGTATCACTGGGGATGGAATCTGCCTAAGCGTCTTGCAGCAAGTAATCGAGCATGTAGTGGCTTTCTCAAGCGCCACACTGTATTCGGAACCTTGGTGACGGGAACAATGGGAGGAACCTCATCGGTGTCCGCGCTCCTTGCACAGGAGGGATGGTACCATTATGCGCCTGCTTGGAGGCAAGTGTTCCATTCTGGTTGTAAAAAGGTTCCCCTGGAAGTCTCCTGCACGATTCTTCAGAACATTCTGAAAAATGGCCAGGAGGAAACTGTGCATCGCACTTATATCCATTTTACAAAAGGACAGGAACACCCTCATCGCGTTGCAGCGGCTGAACGGACCTCCCCCAACACGGCTTGCTATGCGATGTTTCCACCCGCTGGAATTTCCAGCCTGCACATGTTGGACCGAGCTGTATGAACAGAGAAAGGCCATTATCGGATTTTTTTGATGATCCTGGCTAGAACCAGAAGTACTCCCCTGTGTATCTTTGATGTTCAGCCAGTGGCAGCTCATGCGTTGAACACCTGCCGTTTGTTGAGGCCATTCGAGGAGCCACGGCTTATTTGTAGGTCACAGGACTTCGGGATGGATAACGTCATTCCACTGCTTTCATGTCCCTGGAAACATCCTAGAGACACACACCTGACCCGCCACGCCCCCCCTCCCTCCCCCCCCCTCCCCTCCTCCCCCAACCTCTTAACCTCGCTCCCCCTCCTTTGCCGGGTGCTTGAGATACACTGAGGAGGTCCTCATATCTCGTTGGCCACATGAGTCCGGTGGGGGCGGGAAATGGAGGTGGAAGGAGAGGTATGGAGGAGGACATTGGAGCAAAGCATCTGTTATGGTGGAATGAGATGGTTTTTGTCTACCCAGGTGACACAAGAGAGGAGAGCTGGTGCAGCTGGAGGAGGTGATGGAGATGAGGATGACCGAGGCAGATGAATCCAAATCACCGTGGCAGTATAACAGTGGAAATGGAGGAAGGGAGACCCTCGGGTCACTTGATGCTGATGTCGCCCCGCAGCATGCATTATTCTGCCTGGCTAGTGACAGCCGAATAGAATAGTCAGAGAATACGCGGCTGACGGGATGATCTTCTGGCTCTCCTACCATAGTAGGACCATCGCTTGACCCGGGTCCAAATAAGGGAGCCTTTTTCCCAGCTATTGTGAGGGAAGACAAAACTCATATACTAATAGGGTAATCCTCCGTAATTCAGTTGGCCGCTGCATATGTGCGGGCATCGTCCCTCCTCTGAAGGTCTGAAACCGGGGGGGTTCCTTCAGCGCTCACGTACTACTGCTCGGCTGCTGGGCGGAAGGGAAGGTGGGGGTAGGTAGGGTAGGAGCAGTAGCCAGATACTCAGCCTCAGTACACCTAAGTCTGCAGTCACTAAGAGCAGCTGCCTCTCAACAGCCTAGTCGAGGAGGGCAAGTCAACCGCGCAGCTGAAGCAGCAGCAGGACATGGAGGATTTCCCTGAACCATCTGAGTTGTGGCAATTACTCTTGGACAGCAACTCTGCCACCCCAGTTAGTAGATCCGCCTGGGAATACTGGGCAGCCAAACTGGATGTGTGGCCGCAACTTGCCGAAGTTTGCAGGTGGGAACTGTCCTGCGCACGGCCGTAGTGTAGAGTGTGGCATCAGACGCTGGCGTGTTTCAGTAGCGGCCGGGGGCATTCGTTACCCAAGGAGTAACCTGCTTTTTGCAACGTGGAAATGTTGATATCGGTCTGACCTTTGGTCCTAGATGAGATCAGGCGCGTTGGATCGTGGCGCTAGATTTCCACACACCAGATTGCATTTAGGCGTCTAGTCTGAGTTCAAACTACCCTGCCTCAGACAATTATTCTGATGGCCGCCTAACTCGCCTGATCGACCTACACAGCTGCTGTTAGTTTCTCGCTTATCTGCACGTACTCACTAGTCCTTTGACAGGGGAAGCTGGTTATTGCAAAACAAACATCAACTCGCTGTGCTATAGGTTGTCCAATCTATCGTGTCTCATGGATGTGCTGCTGTTGACTTGTTATTATGCCGTGATCATCCACACCTGTGTCATTGTGCACTCTGCGGCCTGGACTGTTTGCCACCTCAGATGTCATTGTGCCTCTCTCAAGACCTCATGCTGTTGCTCCTAGTCACTCACCTCCACTCTCTGTCTTTGTGCCCTGCCACTGACCTCATTGGCTGCTGCGACCGTGTCCTCGATCTCAGTCATTTGTGCAGCTCTTGTGGAGCCTAATACGCATTTTGCCCACCCACCCCACCCCTGCCCCCCCCCCCCCTGCCCCTCCCCTCCTGTCCACCGCCCTCCCCCCCCTCATTGTGCCACTCTCTGACTCATGATTGCTGCTGATGGTGTGACTCCGGTCGTGCCCTTTCCACTACTGTGTCATTGTTGCCACTGTCTGACTCATGCTGATGCGAGCCGTGTCATCCAGACACTGTGTTGTTCGTGACAACTCTGTGGAACTCAATTCTTGTATATGCCCGGCCTCCATAATGTCATTGTGCCACTGTATCGACTCATCTTACTGCTGCCGCGCGTGACCTACTCACAGTGTGGTTCTGTGACACTCTGATGGCCTCAATACATGTCTTGCCGACTCCTTAATGTCATTGTGACACTGTCTGATCACTCATGTATGCTGTGCTGCCGTGTCCTCCAAAGGGATAATTGTGCCACTCTGTGGACCTAATACTGTTTTGCACGACTCAATTTATGCCATTGTGAACTATGCCTGTCCTCATACTGCTGCCGCCCGTGACCACACCACTGTGAGGATGGTGCCACGTCTTGTGGCCTAATACTGTTCTTGCGGCATCCATAATGTCATTGTGAAACACTGTCTGTTCATTTTATGCAGCCGCCGTGACCTCCACACTGTTGTGATTGTGCCACTCTGTGGCCTAATATGTTTGCCGCTCGCCTTAATGTCATTGTGCCACTGTCCTGACCTACATACTGATGCTGCCGTGACACCTCACACGGTATCATTGTGCCACTCTGTGGCCTAATTACTGTTTTGCCGACCTCCCATAATGTCATCTTGTGTCCACTGCCCTGACCTCATTATGCTGCGCCGATGACCTCCACACTGTGTGATTGTGCCATCTGTGGAGACTTAATTCTGTATTTCCGCCTCCTATAAGGTCAATTGTGCCACTGTGCCTGAATCTCAATATATGCATTGCCCCGGGTTCCTCCACTACTGTGTTGATTAGTGCCTACTCTGCATAATACTGTTTTATGCCACCTCCGAGAATGCCAAATGTGACACATGTCTGATCCATCCTATCTGCTTTGACGCCTTTGACTCCAGCAACTTTGTGTGCAGTGGTTCCACGATGCTTGTTTCCCTTTATTACTGTGTTTTCGCTTCCGATATATGTCATTTGTGCCCTGTCTGACCTCCATTACTTTTGCTTGCCGCAGTGTCCTCCCACACTGTTTCTTTGTGCCACTCTGTGGCCTTAAATACTGTTTTGCCTGCACTTTCCCATATTTGTCATTGTGCCCATATGCTTGTCCCTCATACGCTGCAGGCCGCCTTTGTCTCTTCTCTCCTACTGTAGTGTTGTGCCTACTCTGTGACCTCTGTTAATACTGCTTTTTTGCCTACGCCCTTCCAGAATGCCATTGTTGCCACTTGTCTGACCTCTTACTGCTGCCGCCGTGACCTGACTCACTGTTGATTGTGCCACTCTTGTGGCCTTTAATAAGGTTTTTGCCGGGGGGCCTCCGAATGTCATTGTGCCACTGCCCTCGCTTCTGAACACCTGCATGCTGCTGTGCAATGAACTCCACAACTGTTGTGATTGTGCCAACATCTGTGGGCCTTGAATACTGTTTTGGCACGCCTCCAGATCGTCTTTGTGACCAGCTGCCTGACTCTCATGATGATGTGGCGCTGCGCCGGTAACCTACCAACATCTATCTCTAAGTGAAATACTGAGCTCTAGCTTATGTTTTTTTCCAGCTTTCGATTGCATGACTTTATCAGGCTACTTGTTCTGCTTGAGTTTTTTTGGTCAGTTTTCCCTCTTAAGTGCCCAGGGAATTTTTATAAGTGAAGATGATTCTCATGTGACGGCTTGGGCAGACATAGTGCGTGTCATTCTAAACTACAACATTTGTATGATGACCATCACCAAGCTACCTATGTTTTTTAAGCATGGCACAACGTTCTTTCAGCACCCTGCAGGCCATGGGCAGCCTGGATTTGATCGTTTTTTATAACGTGAGACGTGCTCGAAGAAGTTTTCGGTCCGAATAACGTATTTTCGTCAGGTATAATTAAGGACGAAAGTGACCGATTATCACGAATTTGTTGAGAAATATCAGAGCCATTCTAGTTAGGCTCTTCCATCATTTAACTTGTGAATCGATGGAATTGACTCCGGAAGCTAGAGGGATGATATGTGCCAACTGGTGTTTTTCTGGCGAGTAGAGGTAGGTATAGTTGTTGAGGCCACTTACTCATCGATACACTTCATGAGTGTGGTTTTGAGAGCTGTCAGGGAGTATTAATTTGCTGACATACGGGAGTGGTGTCTATGTACAATGAAAATATCGAGTTTGCTTTTACGCCTTCTCCCATTTTGTTCTCCTACCCTCACAGGAACTTTCGTTGTCTTTATATAAAAAAATTACCACATAGATCTGGGGCAACGGGCATGGAAAAGTTCCTGTGCGCCGGCTTACGCAAATCCTGCTACATGGGATGGGTGGGAGGACTGAGAGTGGTTTTTGGTGAGAGTATAACATTTGGGACAGAGGATTCTTTTTCGTTTATTTGAATCAGTTTTATATGTGGTGAGGTTCTTAATATTGTGGAATGGACAAAACCTGGAAAGTTTGCAGCTTTGGTCAACTTACTTGTATATGAGACATGGATCTAGAATAGGACGATTTCACAATTCTTGAGGATTAAGTCCATATATTTTTACCATTTTTTGGTTGTCATCATATGGAAAACAAGAGAGGGGTGACTTAGGAGACCACAGTCTTTCGGAAATCCAAACAGACCACGTTATTGTCCTCTTGAGGTGGGAGAGGTTAATGTCATTCTGTCCTACCTCAAGAAGGATGTTCCAAAAAAAGGACATAACATACGTCTAAAGTGTAATTATGATCCAAATCTGAAGGAATTCAGTCGAGAGGCAGTCGTGAGCTAAGGAATAGATAGAGATTCTTGGTGAGTAGGTTATCCTGATCGCATACTTAGAGAAGTCAGATGGGCAATGCACATTTAAATGCCCTCCAAGGGATAGTTATTGGTTGGTCCCCAATAGTGGAATGCCGCTAAAGGACTCATGTTGATGGAGTGGGAATTGTTCCGAGATTGCTGATTCGGTACTTTATTTTGGGAGCCCAGGGTGCATCCCTGATACGCAAAATTATCACAAAAAATGGGAGATTTCGGAAATTAGATGAAGGATCTTAGAATGGTGGTGGGGGACAGCGGGGGACAGTACCCACATATTACGTTACAGAAGAGGCAGAAGTCAGAAGTTTACATGAACGGCTGGTCGTAGCCATTTGGAGAGAGGGATTCCACGAAAAAGACATATGGCAGGTTTGGAATATATTGGAAAGACAATCAGAGAAATTATGCGACGCATAGCCGTGATCATCTAAATGACATCCCAATAATTGATAGGGTATACTCCCTTGCAAACATGTATGTGCCGACACATGGCGGAGGACCCATTGGTTGTCAATTTCATGGGTATCGTCCTTGTGTATCTCCGAATCGGAGGAGGCATTTGGGAGATAGATTGGCTTTTACAAAGGAGAAACAGAATGGATATTTAAATTAAAAACAACAATATCTCCACATGGATTTAATGAACCATGGACTCTGTTGCTTTCATTTAAACACCTGGATTTTTGCTGGCTTATTTAGATATACTGTTCTTTGAAAAAATATATGTTTTATAAATATACTTATATGGTATATTGGGGTGGTTTATTTTTTTAAAAGGGTTGCCATCGTTGGTTGATTAGGATATTATATCTGGAACTGCTTGTGAGTATTATTGTTCTGGATCTGGTTGCTCCTTCATCTGTAGGGCTAACTGTCCTTTACTGCCTTTCATAAAACTGTAGGACTAGTTTTATAAGAACTTTTGCCCAGGAGAAATACTCAGCTGTAATGACACCAGTGTGTGTTTACTGGTTGCTAGGTTTTAGTCTGCTGAGCGGTAACTTTGAATGAGTCCAGGAGCCGAAACCGGAAGTTCGGGGTCTGCATTAAGCGCGTGTAGTCTCCATAGAACTCGGAGTTTACAGGCGTTGACTGAACCGGCGGATGAAAGGTTAGGTGAGCCGGAACACATCTGTGGTCGCCGCTTCACTGATAGGTGTTCTACTGTATTGAACTGTGGCTCTCTATTTTAGCCTGTTGTTTGCTGCTTTATTTCCTAGTACCCTGGATGTGCTTATTGATGACGCTGCCCCCTTTGTGGTGTACATATGGCTGGGGTGGAGTTCATAAACTGGCATTTGGTTTTAGTTAATCACCTTATTTAACCTATGTGGGAGCCTGAAACAGGGTGGGCAATGCAGGAATTGATGCCTTCCTTACATAGGATTTTTACAAATTGTGGTGGAGTGAATGGCTTCAGTTTAATGTAGTTACTTGTCTGTTGCAGTCCATGACCCATACAGGGTGTTTTAATCATTATGCTGATAAAACATATGTGCATGTAAGGGCCGATTTTTGAAGAGGTTTGATTTATGGAAACACTCTATAATGATGGATGTTGGCATAGAAGAGTATGTTGGAAGGTTTGTTTGCGACAATCTGGCACCAGATTAATTATTTCCTGCTATGATATGTTTCCATAAATAGGTGCTTGTGTTTATACACTGTCTTAAGTATGACCTGTTTTACATTACTAATTGCGTCTTCAAAACTGCAGAGCTTACGTGAACTCAAAATTGTGCATTTTCGTAAATGATTGTAGTACGGTGCGTATTGATAATATATAAACTGGGTTTTCGCCAGTTCTCATTTTTTTTCTCTATCTTGGATATGGACCAGTTGACTTACCCATTGTTTATATTTTTCCTATATTTTTTTCCCCCGGGAAAAGGCCAAAGGGGGACTTGAAACATGTTGGGACATTCTCTAGTAGTAGGGAAAGTTTTTTGTAGGGGAAAGGGTTGGGCGGGGCCCCCCCTTTTCTGGGGTCATACCCGGTGTTAGGTTTAGAGTCATTTAGGCCAAGTAGGGTTAGGATAGTATTAAGATTTATTTTTTTGATTTTGGTGTTGACATCTTTTTTAGAAATCTCTATGGAGAGGAAAATCCCTATTAATAACAAAGAGAGTTTGTACATTACAGAGGGGAGCAAAAATGCTTTCCCAAGGCAATACATAAATATATAGAGGGTCATGTGTTTTTAAAAGCCATTGAGACCCCTTACCCCCCCTCGTAATACGTTTTTGACATTTTTCTGTCGCGCGTTTTTTTTGGGTTGAAAAAAGCCAGAAAGGTTTTTGGATTGCCTCCAAAAGTGCAGAAAGCTGTGGAAACAAAACTGAAAATGGCTGTCAAACTAGAATTTTTACTCGAAAAAAAACAGGGAAAAATGTTCGTTTGGTTCAAAAAAAATTGAAAAATTTCTATAGAACTTAACTTTTCTAGAACATTTTCGAGCAAAAAAAAACCCTTTGACCCAAAAAGTAGCAGCAACGGGCATCCCTCGTAGGTTGGGTGGAAAGAGCACAACCCTTGACCCCAACATTGTTTTGCCTGCGCTTGTTCACGCACATTGTGGTATCTACTGTATCTCTTATGTTTTTGATTGTGTTGTAAAAAGGATGAGCAAATCGTTCTATAAAAGTGGAATTCGTTTGTTTTCAAAAAAAATGAACCCCGAATTTCCTGGCGATTTTTGGTTAACGAATCTAAACGGCCCGCGCACATGGCGGACAGGGGCAAAAACTAGGGTTGGAAAAAAGGGAAATGCCCTCAATGCCGGCATGGACATGCAGCCATTAGCACCCCAGCCAGCTTCTGTATGTCCGCCCTATAAATAGGCCAGCCATTTTCTTCTCCACTGTGTTTTATGTAAAGATCTCTCTGCAGAAAGCAAGTTGCACTCTGCCCCAATATTTCGATTTTAGCATTACTGGGGGAAAAAAACCATTAAACTAGCAGTGTTGTGTTCTATACAACATGTTCCTGAACCCGTGTTTTTTTTTTTTTTTTGTGATTTTTTTCTTTTAAAATCATTAGTTCACCCCAATAATTAAAAAAAGAAATCTAAAATTACGTGTGTATTGTATATACCAATGCCCATTACGGGGCAGGTTATTATTTTAGGGATCGTTATAAGAGATTTAAAAAACCTAGACAAGGGAAAATTTTTTCTATTTTTTCCCAAAACATTTTGGAAGTAGGCAGTCCACCACATATGAAACATGGTTCATTGATCCTCTGATCCCATCAAATTTTTAATGTAGGGGATATTGGGGCTATTCAATTGGGAAGGTTTCTTCAGGTGCAATTATCATCAGTTTCATGTTTAAAAAAAAAGGTTTTTGAGGGGCATACTTTGCATTTGGGCAGGTTTGGTCAGGTTTTAAGGTGGGGGGGGTTGGGGCTGAGGTGATGCTTTTAAACCCCTCACAACATTACTTTAAAAAAAGGTCTTTAGTGAGTTTTGCGACTTGTTTTTAGTGTTAAAATTCTCTATGAATGATTTTTTGCCAATGGTGGAACCTATAGAATATACCTTGAAGGAAGGGGACGGGCACATATACATGAGCATATTCATAAAAAACAGTCTAGGTCTAAGTCTTTTTTGTTCCCCATAACAACCAAATCATAGCCCCATTTTTTCAGACCACTTTTGAAAGAAAGCTGTTTCAGTTGCTGGGGAACAAAGAAAGTTTTAGATAGACATTTTTTCATATATGCCCCCTCATATGTAAAACATGCATGTTTTTTTGGAAATGTCACTTAGCACAGCGATACTGAATAAAAACCTTCCTTCCGTGAGATGGCACTGAAGATAATAAGAGAGATGATGGGGGTGTCATATGATGAAAAACAAGTCCCCTTCTCTGTAGTGGACTTTATATTGTGTTTTTTATGTGAAAATTTTCCTGGTCCTCCTTTGTTAATAAATACTATGTGTCCACACCCTTTATCCCACTGTGTTTTCCATCAGTGATACTACTGGCAAGCTCTCCTTTTTTAAAAGTTATTTTCTCAAAATTTTAAATTTTAAACCTCCCCAAGATCATTTAAAACACTGGAACAATGCAAAGTTCTATTTCTAACAAAAATTGAAACTTTTAAGGGTTTTCCCTAAACAAAAATGAAAGGAGATTGGTCAAGCCCTTACAAACAACAGGGGTCCAAAAAGTCCCGTGAGCACAACTAGTACAAAAAACGTATATATCAAAAAATCCCAATTTTTTACTTAAAATAAGATAAACATGAATTTTAGACAAATTATACCATTGTCTTATCGTGGGTGGTGGGGATTAAGGTTTTGGGCAGGCTCAACTGGCCCACGGTAATAGAGTAAACCCCTTTAGTGGGCCCTTAAAATGGCAGACCTGGGAGTTCTTTAAACTGCTTTTTCATCTTTTGGGAATGGAAAAGGCAGAGAGAAGAAGGCAAAAAAGGGAAAAGAACAGAATATAAGAGCATGTACGGGTTGTAGGGTGTCCCTCTGAATGAAATTCCACTGGGGGCTCCAAGAATAACTTCAGTGGTGGGGCACCAGAACAACTTCAAAGGGGGGGTCCCCAAAATCAAAAGGGAATTGTGATTCCCCGGAATCAACTCGATGGTGAGACCCAAAAACCAATTCCATGGTGGGCCCCCCAGTTATGTGTGGTATGGTGGCAAAAATGCCTAAGAAACAGAAGGAAACCACATTTATAAAAATTTTCCTTTGGAATTATCTCTCAGTCCCAAAAGTTGTGCTTGTAAGAGGGAAACACTATTTCAAGCCAAAATATATCTGCAGCTACCCCCAGCAAACCCACATCTCTGCTGCTCCAAAGATGGAAGCAACAGGCTGGGGGGGGCTGTCGGGTCCAGGCCGCAATGCAGGTTTTGGGGGGGGCGCCCCCAGGGGCTGGTGTGTACCCCCCGGGGGGCCCCGAGTACTGGCGCCGGTTGTGGGCATACAGGGCGAGTGGTCGCGTCCAAGTAGGGGGCTGAAGATGTCCTCGCCCGCCTGGACCAAGAGAAGAGGGGAATGCAAGATAAAAGGTGAGTTTTTCTTCTTCTTCTTATATTATTTTTTTTTTTTAAATATGGGGTTCCGCTGTTAGTTCACTACGTCGGAGCTCTACCCGGTAATTTATACTGTGGGGCTCTTCCTGGAAATCAACTTGAGGTGGCCTCCGGCTAATTTAATTTGGGGGAGTTATGGCTAATTTCCTAACGGGGAAGCTCTACGGCTAAAACCCTTCTGGAGGACTCTACCCTGGCCAAAACATACTAGGGCGCTCTATCTGTTTTAAATTTACTACGGGGGGGCTCACCGGGTTATTCACTACTGGGATGACCCTCCTGGGGTAAAAACACTACTGGGGCAGCTCTACCTGGGTTAAAATAAAACTGGGTGACCCTCCCTGGGCAAAATAAACTTGGGGGGGTAGCTCTACCGGCTAATTAACTACGGGGGAGAACTACCGGGCAAAATTTACTATAGGAGGGCCCTTACCTGGCTAATTCACACGGGCGCTCTCCCTAGTAATCAAACTCTGGGGTGACTCAACTTGGCTAAAAAATTTGGGGGGGCTTCCCTGGTAATTCACTATGGTGTGATCAATGTCAAATTTCCTGGGGGGGCAGCTTACGGGCTAAATCATTTACTGGGGACAATGTCCCTGGAAATTTCCCCTACTGGGGGAGCTCTACCTGGCAAAAAAATATGGGGTGGCTCTGCCTGGAAATTCATTCTTGGGCAGCCAGGCCGGCTTTTTTCACTATGGGGGGCTTTACCTGGCTCATTCATTTCGGGGACCTTCCCTGTTGTGAGTTGCACAGCTCTGGGATCCCCAAAACCGTCCTTCAGGCATGAGACAGGGCAGAATTGGTTCAAACGGTGTCTTGTTTCCCGTTTGTTTATTTCACCACAAACAAAAATTTATGGCAATCATGCACAGCAAACTTTAAAACATAAAAAAAAAACCCTCCTGCCGTCTGAGCTTTTTACTATAAAGGTGATTTCCCTCATAGCCCCTTTGGGAGACGGGTAGCAACCCTGGCTTCCCCCAGTGTATTGTCTCCAGCCCAGAAGGTAGAGGGGTTTCAGCCCGCCCAGTAGTTCCCTGCGCCCCAAATTAACCCCCGGGGAAAAACCCCAGAGGGAGCAAATGGGGAGAAGCACCCCCCCTGCTTAGGGCTTACCCCCAATGAAAGGGCCCGCCCGGGGGGGAAAGGCTGGTAGCCGTACAAACAGACAATTTAAAATGATGTCGACTTCTGTCTGCCGACCCTTTTTAAAACAAGGGCCCTTTTTCACTCCCCCAAGGCTTCTTACCTTGGGGGCTGTACTTGCTCTCTGCGGCATACCCCAGAACCGGGCTGGGTTTTTCACTCCATCGCAGCCTTCCCAGCTGCGGCCTTCCTGGCTAATTCACTACTGGGGTGCCATACCTGGCTAATTCACTACTGGATAAACTATGCTTATGCCGTAAAGACCCGACTGCTCACGTTATATCTTAGCCCGTTGGGATTCCTCGTATAAACCCCCCTTAAGAAAAGCTACGGGACCCGGGGCTTATTAGTAATTCACATTTTTTACTTTAATTTATGTGGGTGCATGGCAAACTTTCAAAAGACGAACACCTTAGGCAATGAAAAACACATGAAACGTGGCATTACTTAGCTGTAGTTTCATCCACTCATTTTCAAAGGTGATTATAAAGTTCAGTCATGGGGAGGATGATGGTTGAGTACAGTAATGCTGCCAAACAGCGCCCCATGTTTCGGAATATTTTCCTTCCCTTTTTAAAGCATGGCTGTAGACGCACATATCCTTCTTTTACTTGTTAGATCGCACAGGTGTGTTACTTTTTAACGATTAGTGTAAAAAAAATACATGAAAACAAAAGTAGACAAAAATAACGACTTTAAAAAAAACAACAATATAACAAGGGGGGAAAAAGGAAAAAGGGGGGAAAACAAAAAGAATACCTATTAAAAATAACAACGTAAACAAAAGGGATTTTTTAACCCCTTTGGTGAAAAAGTTCCAATTTAGAGACCCAAACGGGCTTTTCTTTGTAGAAAATTTTATTCTATTTGGTTGGAAATCTTTTGTTTGAATTTGTTCAAAGGAGCCCATCGGAGGTCGCAAACACTGTGATTTTGTTCAAAAAGTGTTATCCACCGAGTTTCACCAAGTTTCACTTCATATCTTTTTTTTCCCCATCTTTATTATTTCTGAAACTACGTATGGCAAATTTTTGTTCCCCCCTTTTTTTAGCTTGACTGGGCGGCCTTTGGGCTTTGGCCCAAATTGTATTTCTAATGGGGATTCAAATTAAAACATTGCTGCAGTACAGTAAAATTTCCATTTAAACGGGATGTCCACTCCTTGATTGGGGGTGTGGAACAGTCGAACCTTTGATAATGGCAGAACAGTTAACGCAGGATAGGCAAGGGTAAGTGCCACATCGTCTTGTGCGTAAAAATTGCGGTTTTGTAACTTGTGGAGGACGCATGTCAGAATGTACTAGGTTGTCACCTAGGGATTTTCCACGCTTAAAAATAAAACACGGTTTCTCCCTGAACAAGTGGCCAAACTTAGGGTCAGACTGTAACAAATACCAATGGTGACAAATCGCATTTTTTACCATATTTGAATGTTTGTCATAGTTAGATATGAAACTAACCCTTGGATTCTGTTTATGAGTGGCTTTACGTCTCAAAAATTCTTCTCTTCTTAGTTTTTATTTTTCCGCCCAGTTGTTCAGTTTAGTTTATTATAACCCCGTTTTAACGAAATTTTTTATGATTCTGCATTTTTTATCATAACTATCTATAGTGGAGCAGATTCGATGAGCCCTGATAAATTGGCTCTTCAGGATGCTATAGAATTTTTGTGGAGCATGATAGCTGGATCGATGCAAGATGTTATTGCGTTCTGTAGGTTTAGAATAGAGTGTGGTTTGAAATGTATTATTTACAAGATCTTTGATAATTTTTACATCTAGATTTTCTATTTCAGTAGTTTGTTTGTTCATAGTGAACTCAATTAGGGAATGACAGAAATTTAAATAGCAAAGGAACTGGTCCAGAAGCTCTTCGGACCCTGTCCATAGTAGGATGACGACATCAACGTAGCGCAACCATAGTTTAATAAATCTGGAGTAATGCCTATGGTGTACATACTCCTTTTCAAACACTCATGAAAAGAGGGGGTAACTGGGGGGCCACCCCGGGGACCCCAAAGGGCGACCCTTTAAATTTTTCATGAAATAATCTTTCCAATCTAAAATTTTCTTAAGTAGCACTATGTCTAATAACGTCATCAGGAAAGTAATGTGGCTATTTGTTAATGTAGTATCTTGCATCAAAGCTTCTCTACGCTTTGGGACCCGGGCATAAGGTACATTTTGGGGAAAGGCTTAAATTCCAAAGTACACATAAATGTTACATCTTTACAATCTACTGTCTTGATTTTACATAAAAACTGGGGGTTTTATCTGTCAAAAAGAGTTTTTTTTTTATTTGTTTCTGTAGATATCCATCGATGTATATTGCCAGGGGCTCAAGAACAAAGCCCATGCCAGATGAATGGGGCCGCGGGTGGTGGTAGTTGACACCCTTTTGAATTTTTGGGACAAATTATATTGGGTTGGGGTGGGGGTGTGACACTGTAAGTACATTTTTTACATTTAGATCTATGATGTCAGATGTTAATGCCTCTTCCAGAATAGAAACAATTTATGTCTTAATCTCAATGGTGGGGTCATGTGACAATCTGCAATATACTTTATCATCTTGTAAATGATTGTTAGCTTTTTCTAGGTAGAAATTTTTGTCCATGACAATGGTTGCCCCTCCTTTATCCGCTTTTTTGATGATGATATTTTCATTTTGGGATAATTCCTTAAGAGCTTTCATTTCAGGGGGGGAAAGGTTGTCATGGACAAAAGGAGCGTTGTTCCATTTTTTTGAAACTTCATTATTAACTGTCTGTATGAAAGCTTCTAATGTAGAATTTTGAAATATGGGATCAAATTGACTTTTTTTGTTTAAACGCTGTGCTAATTTCATTGATTCTGAGCCAGAACTATTATCTTTGTTGAAAAACATCTTTAGTCTGATTGAACGGCATAGCTTTGGAAATCAATATGAAATTTAAATGGATCATTTTGCTTTGCAGGAACGTAGTTAAGACCTTTATTCAAGAGCTTATTTTCTTCATCCGTTAGGGAGTGTGTGGAAATGTTGACAGCGAGAGATTCTATTTCTTCTTTTGGGTCTTGTGAGTTCCTGGTGTCCGGTCTCGTCCTCCTGTTCGTGTTTGAACAGATGTATCTGTTTTTAGTTCTTCCTGGGAACTTGCTTCCTCCAAAAAAGGTTGCGATCTATTTTTAGTTAGTCGCGGTGCTTTATCGTGTGAACTATCTGAGGCAATGCTTGATGCTTCCGAGCTCATTGCATTTCTTTTGGAAAATTGGCGTTGTTGACGTTTATAATGTCTCTCTTCCGACCAATTATAGACTCTATTATACTGGTAGTCTTTTGTATCCCTCTCGAACTTCCTGAGTTTGTTCTGTAATAGTTGAGATCGTAATTTTTCAACATTAGCCTTTAGTTCACTATGTATTTTATCGTATTGATCTGTATCCACGGACCTTTTATATTCATTATCACAAGTTTCAATTTCAACTTTGGTGTTTTTCATTGCCATTTGTAGGTGTCGTATCGTTAATAAGATTAGGTCCAATGAATAACGGTTTGATATCGCAATCCATTTTTTCTTTATATTCCACGTCTTCTTTCAATAATATGGGTTGTAGCGTGCTCCTTAACCCTCGCAGGATTCTTAATGTTTTAACATACTCTGTTAGCGTAGATGCATGTAGTGTTAAACTTGTTTGTTTCTTTATCAGCTGTTCTAGCTTTCGAGTGTAATTAGTGGAAAGACTTTCCTCATTTGTATTCAATGACAGACCAGCGGCTTCAGCCTATTGTAAAATTGCACTCCTATCAGCTTCTGTGAATATGAACATTTCTGCTCTATTCGTAGTGAGGTTAGCAATCTCCTCAAATGACATTTTGTATTAGATTCAATACGGCTAGCAAGGAAACAATGTCCAAACTCAACTATGCATATATGCCGTAAAGATCCGACTGCTCACGTTATATCTTAGCCCATTGGGAGTTCCTCGTATAAACTCCCCTATGACAGCTACAGCCACACGAGGGCTATATTAGTAAATTCACATATTTTTACTTTACATTTTATCGTAGGTGCATGTGCAATACATTCAAAAGACGAACACCTTAGGCAATGAAATAACACAGTAGTAACGTGGCAGTACTTAGCTGTAGTTTCATCCACTCATTTCAAAAGGTAGATATATATAAGTTCAGTCATTGGGAGCTGATGATGGTTGAGTGCAGCTACATGCTGCCAAACAGCGGCGCAACGTTTCGGAATACTTTCCTTCCTTTTTCAAGCATGCGCTGTAGACGCACATATCCTTCTTTATACTCTTGTTAGATCGCACAGGTGTGTGTACTTTTTAACGATTAGTGTAACTAAAACTACATAGTAATATAAACAAATCCCTTTGGTGCTAAAGTGTCCATTTTAGAGATCCAATAGGCTTCTCTTTGTAGCAATTTTATTCTATTCTGGTTGGAATCTTTTGTTTGAATTGGTTCTAGGACGCACCATCGGAGGTCGCAAACACTGTGATGTTGTTCAGCAAAGTGTTATGCCACCGTAGTTTCACCAAATTTCACTGTCATATCTTTTTCTTTCCCATCTTTATTATTTCTGAAACTACGTATGGCAGACTTATGTTCCCCTATTCTTAGCTGACTGGGCGGCTGGTCTGGCATGCTTGAAAAAGGAAGGAAAGTATTCCGAAATGTCGCGCCGCTGTTTGGCAGCATGTAGCTGCACTCCACCATCATCAGCTCCCAATGACTGAACTTATATATATCTACCTTTTGAAATGAGTGGATGAAACTACAGCTAAGTACTGCCACGTTACTACTGTGTTATTTCATTGCCTAAGGTGTTCGTCTTTTGAATGTATTGCACATGCACCTACGATAAAATGTAAAGTAAAAATATGTGAATTTACTAATATAGCCCTCGTGTGTCTGTAATTCACTACTGGGACAGCTCTACCTTGCTAATTCAATACTGTGGTGGCCCTACCTGGCTAATTCACTACTGGGACGGCTCTAGTTGGCTAATTCACTCCTGGGGCAGCCCTACGTGGCTAATTTACTGCTGTGGCAGCCCTACCTGGCTAATTCACTACTGGGTTGACCCTACCTGGCTAATTCATTACTCGGGCAGCCATACGTGGCTAATTTACTGCTGGGGCAGCCCCTTGTGGCTAATTCACTACTGGGGCTGCCCTACCTGGCTAATTCACCACTGGGGCGGGCCTACCTGGCTAATTCACTACTGGGGGCAGCTTTACCTGTCTAATTACTATGGGTGTCCTTACCTGGCTAATTACTGGGGGGCGGCCCTACTTACTAAGTACTGGGTGCAGCCCTAACTTGATAAAGCTGGGGCATCCCTACCTGGCTAATTACTTGGGGCAGACCTACCTCGCTAATTACTAGGGGCAGCCTTATCTGGCTAAATACTAGGGATGTCTCTACCTGCATATTTACTGGGGGTGGCTTTACCTGGCTAATTACTGCGAGCGGCCCTACCTGGCTAATTACTGGTGGCGACTCTACCTGGCTTATTACTGATGGCAGCTCTACCTTGATAATTACTGGGGGCAGTCCTACCTGGATAATTACTGGGGGTGAATCTACCTGGCTAATTACTGGAGATGGCCCTACCTGGCTAATTACTAGTGGCGATTCTACTTGACTAATTACTCGGGACAGCCTTATTTACCTGGCTAATTACTGTGGGTAGTCCTATCTTCCTGGATAATTACTGGGGGCAGTCTTAGGTACCTGGTTAATTACTCGAGGCAGCCCTATCTACCTACCTAATTACTGGTGGAAGGCACTGTCTACCTACCTAATTAATGGGGAGGCCCTGTTTACCTAGCTAACCACTAGAGGGCCTATGTAACTACCTCCCTAATTCAGGCCCTATATACCTATTAACTGTGAGGGCCATATATGCCTACCTACCTACTGAGAGGGTCTATATAGATACCTAATGGGGGACTACATGCTTCCCTACATACTGTGGGGCCTTTCTTATCTGCCTACTGAGGGAAACTATATACTCACTGAGGGGCTACCTTATTGGGATTGTATACCTCTTTACCTACTGAATAAATCTGTAAATTTACTGAGGGGGCGTATTTACCTATATTCCGAGAGTACCTACATATCTACCTACTTTGGGAGGTCTATTTACTTAAGGTTATATATTTACCTGCCTACTGGGGGGAGGACTTGTATACCTACCTAATAGGGGCTACCTTCAAAGAAGAAACCAGTTCATTTGACACCAGTTATAGATATTTTTTTGGTTAACCAATGAGTTACCATAGAAAGAATCTTGAAACATGACCCAGTTATTAGCTAATCTAAGAAACTCATCTGTGGACAGGTCTGTTTGAGACCTCATTAGCATAAAGCAGGTTACAAGTGAACTAGAAGGGTGTTACATCCTTTTGTCCATAAAGTACGGCAGATGATGCGCTGTTTACCAGGATTTAGCACCTTTATTGTATTTTGTCTTGCACTGGTCTGAACACTGCTCTATCTTTTTCCTTGCTGGGTTAATTAAATTCCAGGGCACCTGTTGATTTCTCCTGCTGTCTTTGTTCTGGACTGCAGACTGTTAAAGGAGTTGTCTCACCACAGGCTTTCAGCCTACCTCAGTGTGTCTGGCAGCATAGGATTTTTGAATTCAGGGGCGTGCTTCTTGTCTGCCTCTTCTCCTCCCCCTTTCCCCCTCCCCTCAGCACACAGACAACTCTCCTCCTCAGAATGCAGTAACTTCTATACAGCCGGGGGAGGGCGAGGGGGTTTGCTGCCAGAGTTAACCCTGTGTGTGCCTGCCTATATCTGCTGCTCACTGCTGAATCAGCTGCACTGTTCTGCTGCTGTGGCCGAGCTCTTGCTGCTCCTCTCCACAGAGTCCAGAGACAGCAGGGAGAGGGCTGATCTATGAGTGGCTATGGAGCCAGAGGTCTGTGAAGCTGTGTGTGCTAATAGCCGAGCAGGGGGGATGTAAAGGTTCCTATACCCCTTGCTTAGCATACAAATCTCCACGGACATCCCAAACAACAACAAACAAACCCTGTTCTGTGCTGTCCTCCCAGCATAACAGACACAGGGCAGCTGTGAAGTGTGTTACTATAATCACGATGTGTCACTAATACAGCAAAGCAGGGAGGGATATGAACCGTTCACATGCCCCCCTGATCTGTTCTATTAGTATAGTCAAAGCTCCACAGACACATCATGATTATAGTAACACACTTCACTGCTGTCATATCGTACTGACCACAGATCAGCCTCACCTCTGCTCTCCTCAATCTGTGTACAGAGCACGAGGGAGCCGGCACACACAGGGTTAATCCAGGCAACACAGCTACACTTGACACAGAAGCCAGAGCCCTCCCCCTCCCCTACAGAAGCATCACAAGTGCCCTCATACTGTACGGGAGGGGCTCTGTGCTCCGACCTGTATTGTGAAGCTAATGAGTCACCAGCACTGACAGCCAGTGAGATAAAAATCAACAGGTTGGTGGCTATAGTGATCTGAGGAGCTGATGCACTCCTTCTACCAGGGATAACTCAATATCAGTAGGACATTTGTAATGAACATATATTGCAAAGCTGCTTGTTTTTTAAAGATCTTTTAATTAAAACCCAATCATTGTAGTGAGACAACCCCTTTAAAGCTGGTTGTGATTGACAGCTCTTTCACCACTCTTACTCCTTCCATACCAGTCTGTGATCTGTGTGTTCTGGATTTCAGAGGGCCCGTCCCATCAGATCCTTGATGGGACATCCCATAAAAATACCATTAGCCCTCTCCCCCAGTGCTTGCTATAAGTCTTCTTTGGATTTGGCTGGATTGTTATTACTAGCTTTCTGACCTCTTTCTTGTTCTGACCCTTCTTATTCTTGTTAACTTTGTACCACTCTTGCCCGCTTGGTTTCTGACCCTTTTGTGTACGACTATTCTTCTGTGGCTTTTTTGGGGGGGCTTGTTTGGTCTCTGTGTACACTCTAAGCATAAGCAAGAAACGTTGTCCAGTTGTTGCCGACCACTTAGGGTCAGATCGGCAAGTAGGTGGGGACAGCTGGAGGGGGGACTTTTGCTAAGGTTCACTGTCTTATCCCTATCTATTGCCTCTAGTCATTCATTCCTTACAAAGAGATATTCTTTTAAGAGAAACATGCAAAAAAAGAAACTTTTTCCCCCTCTGTATGTATTATTAGGGCATATGGATAATATAGAGGTGTGTTCCAATCTCGGTCCCAGTGTAGAGATTCACTGCTCCTACTCTGGAAGACTGTGTCCATGATTAGGAGGCTCCTTTCTATTAACAGTTCTCCTAAATGAATGGTTGAACTCCTCAGTGACATCCATGTGCCCTCATTTTATATGTGTACCATTGTGAGGAACATTTTCATGAGTCTCTAAAATCAGCATCTCACCTAACTAAATTGAAATCTGTTCTGTGTTAAAGTTTCCAGGTAATGATGGAATATAGACCATGCCCCGATAGACCAGGGAGTGACAGAGGAGCTGTATACAAGGCCTTATCTATTTGTATAGCATTGCTCTCCTGTCTTAAGCAGACCTCCAGCGGTATCACTAAACTTCATCTAATAATATTGAGATGATTGCTGCACCCATCCAAAACTGACTTTGAAGTTCCAAAGGTCCAATGATAATGAGATGACTCTGTTCATTCTGTCCTAATCTGTGAATCTGTAATCTTCAACACAAAATCCTTCCCATATCCATGCATTAAAAAAAAGTATTGAGAGGATGTAACCTGCCTGTGGAGCTGGGAAGACCTGCCCACCAGAGACTCAAACAAGAGCCCATCCTGTTCATCCTAACCACATCTTAGACAATCTTTGTTAACCTCTGGTGGACGTGTCGACTCATCACTGAGACCCTCTTGAGGTCCAGAATGGCTCATTCATGGAGGCCTATATGTGGTGTTGGAGATCATAGAAAGCTCTCCTGTCATTGCAAGTTAAATATACTGTCTCTTCCTGGTGCTATTTTTATATTCTGTTGTCTTAACTGTGACCTGAACCCTCACAGCAAAGATCTTGAAAGCTCCGATATTATATGTACCTTTGAGATAGTGTCACAGATGCATAATGGCATCTGTGACATCTAATTGCTCGGCATTTAGGAAATGTATCTTCTTTTTCTTTAATATTGGCAAAATGTCTTCAGTTTGGCCATGTGAATTCATGACCAAGTGTTTAGTGCAAATATCTGGATTCTATCACTGGGTATTCAATGTCTAATCAATGCTATGAATCCACCTCTTTCTTGAAACATGGCTTGTTTATTGGCAAAATGAAGACTTCCTTGTGTGGGCAGGTCTGTGTGGGTCCATTAGGTCTCGTCAACACAGAACAGATTTCCATTAAGTTAGGTGAGACTCATGAAAATGTTCCTCACAATGGTACATATATAAAATGAGGGCACACGGACGTCACGAAGGAGTGCTCTTGTTAGGCCAAAGAGTCACAGCTCACATTCAGAAGAACCCATCCAGTGATTCATCTTTCTTGCTCCAGTACTCTCTAATATAACAGAGAGAGAAGTTGACTACTCCTTTTAAATTAGTCATCTGGTAGTGAAAGGGCTTGGTCTCCATGTTGTTCCAACCGTGTATTTTTTGATTCTATTAACTCTCGATGATGGATAAATTGGTTATTCTATACATGGTAAACAGTCTGACCAAGGGGGTGTGCTCCAAAATCAACTACAGTCATCTCTTATTTCACTTCTTTATGTCAACTTTAATGTTAGGGAACTGCCTGTCTATCCTTCTCCCCATGGTCATTAAAAAAATGGTCTAATCAACACTTATAGCAATTTATTCATTGATTTTAAAAAGTTCCTTGGGGGCGGCAACAACAGAGCAAAGCCATCCATTAATTTTGAAAGCCATCCGTTCCTTTTGAAAACCATCCGTTCCTTTCCGTTCCAGCCATTCTGTAAGGATAGTACAGAAGTGTATGTGTGTTTTATGGCAGCTACAATGAATGGGAGTTAATGGACAGAATTATGTTCATAGACTTATACAGTCTCTTAGAAGAAATGAAGTACAACAACTCCTCCCCTGCGGACCAGAGAGTAGCAGGGGAGCTGCATATGCAGCCCTATCTGTGTGTATATTGTTAAATGCCACTATCCTGTCTTCAAAATCTATTCTTGTTGCTATTGAACAGGCACTATTCTCTCATCAATCCACTAAAGCACAGGTGTCAAACTGCGGCCCTCTAGCTGTTGGGAAACTACAACTCCCATCATGAATTTATATAATCTATAACAGTGGGAATGATGGGAGTTGTAGTTCCTGAATAACTGGAGGGCCGCAGTTTGACACCCCTGCTAAAGGGAACACTCATTGGGAGACATGTGTGCAAAATAGGCTCGTTAAAGTACATTTTCCCATCTATTTTTCAGTGTATAATGCACCTAAATCTCTGAAAGTCGTTTTGTGCATTTATAAATGGCGTCTAAAGTTCCCGCCCCTCGCCTGTGTGTTTGGCGCATTATGGAACTTTGGTACATCAGTAATGCCTCAAACATGTATAAAGGCTATAGATAGGCTGGAAATAAAAGAAAAGTCATTAGATTAGCATGTCAGTGAATAGAATCTATGGGACTGATCCTGCTTGTTGGACCACAGATCCCAGCAAGACCTGTGCTGTGCTGGCTCTTGCTGTATGTAGAATAAAGGAGGAGAGCGGCAAAAACAAATTTCAACAATGATCACCATCTTTCATTTAATGTAGCAAAAATTATAAAAATAAAAATCTGAACACCATTTTATTTTTAAATCACTAAACAATATAGGTCAGTGGGTTATTTAATTAAAATATTTTTTTTTATTCTATTAATTTTAAATACATTTAATAGAAGCTATTTTAATATTGTTGGGATTTTTTTTATTAATTGTATATGATTTTTTTGTAAAAAAAATTAAAATTAAATTTTACTTAGCTTGATAATTATCAGAAATTACTTTTTATTATTGTACTGGTGTAAGTTGAGAAATATTTGACATTTTTTTCCCTAATAGCAAATTTAGCTCCACTTCGACTCCGACTCAGGCAGACCACATTGTTTGAGCAGTAATGCATGTAGTTTTTCCGACCCATATTCATATATTTGTCTAGCAGTTTGAATTTGGTGCGATGCCCCCATTCCCCCTTCCAGGATACTCCAACATTAGGCACATTAAAAAGTGTCGAATCTGTTGAACAATGCGCCAAACATGTTCATTTGATGTGCTAAACATCGCTCAACGCTCACTTTGGCGCATTTTACACCAGAGAAGTGCGAGAAACCCTTTACATGTCTCCTATAGTATCCTAGCACCGAGCTTAGGAAAAGCATTGTAAGTCAATGCATATATGTTCTGTATCTATAAATTGTGCCCTCCCTGAATGCCACCCACTCTGCCTTACAATCACCACTTCCGACCGCTTAACTAATAGAATCTAAACATCCACCATATTTCCGACATGGTCCATCCTGAGGACCTGTGCTTTAGAGATTGGACTGTGTAGAGTTTTGAGCCTTAAACATGCAAGGAGAAGACCTAGAAGAGTTTGTTCCTCATATTAGACACAGTACACATTACCACACATCGATGCACATGCTTTATTAGGTTTAGTTACAACCTTTACAACATTTTGTTAGTTACATTGAAAATGTTCATTCGAAAGTTGTTCTGTACTGAAAAATATTCCAAACAAAGAATTACAGGCCCCGGGAGATATGCAGCCCTTTATAGAGTGTTCGTCGACATTACCAGCTGTAAATATAGAACAACAGCGATGATTTAGTGAGATCATTACGTTCATATTTCCCCACAATCAGATCTTTGAAAACACATTTAAGACCTTACCCTGAACTGCCGCAAATTACATTCAGTACACCCCTCACATTTTTGTAAATATTGTATTATATCTTTTCATGGGACAACACTGAAGATCTGACACTGATACAATGTAAAGTAGTCAGTGTATAGCTTGTATAACCATGTAAATTTGGTGCGCACTCAAAATAACTCAATACACAGCCATCAATGTCTAAACTGCTGGCAACAAAAGTGAGGACACCCTTAAGTGAAAGTGGAAAAATTGTGCCCAAAGTGTCAGTATTTCGTGTGGCCAACATTATTTTCCAGCACGGAAAAAAAGAATTGTAGTTCTACATAAAGATGACCGAGGCTATAAGAAGATGCCAACACCCTGAAACTGAGCTGCAGGACCATGGCCAAGACCATGCTGTAGTTAAACAAGACTAATTGCACTCAGAACAGGCCTCGCCATGGTCAGCCAAAGAAGTTGAGTACACGTGCTCACAATCAAATCCAGAGATGAATGCTGTCAGCATTGCTATAGAGGTTACAGGGGTTGTGGGTTAGATGGTCAGTGCTCAGGCCATAAACCGCTCACTGCTTAAAATCAGTCTGCATGTCTGTCATTCCAGAAGCAAGCCTCTTATTAAGATGATGCACAAGAAAGCCAACAAACAGTTTGCTGAAGAGAAGCAGACTAAGACAGGTTTACGGAAACCCAATGTCCGGGCCCTTGTTGAGACCAAATTACTTGGTTAAATTTTTGCCCCGTTTGGGGGAAACCCCAGGTCAGGAAAGCCCCAAAGAAAATTTTTTCCCCAATAGAAACAAGTTGGGGTTCGGATTGGGGTGAAAGGGTCCCTTTAGATTTAAGAACATCTATTGGGGGAACCGGGGAATCCAACTTTTGGGGTTAATGACAGAATCCCTTCCCCTTGGGACGCAGGCTTTTCAACAGAAAAGACCCCAAAATCCAACCCCAAATGACCACTGCCTTGCTAAAGAAAATAGTGTAAATTTTTCGGACTTCCAAGCATGTCCTTAACCTAAAACTCATGAGCATCGTGTGCATCCTCAAATGAAAGGTGGGGGACCCAAAAGGGTCCTAACATCCCCCAGCTCTGTGATGTCGCATGGAGGAAGGAAGGGGATTCCGGGCTGCAACCTTGAATCCTAGTACCCCCCATGCCCAAAGAGTTAAAGCATGTTGGAAAATAATGGCACCACCAAAAAAAGACACTTTTGCCCAATTTGTCCATTCTCACTTGGGGGTTACCACTTTTGTTGTCACCAGGGATGTTACTCCCATTTGTTCCAGCAGTTTAACATGATGGCTGTGACTGATTATTTTGGGGGCACCAAAAATTACACTGTTCTAAAAGCTGTACACGACTACTTTACATTGTGTCAAAATTCAGATCTTCTTTTGTCCCTTTAAAAAGATACAATACAATTTAAAAAAAAAGTGGGGTTTTGCTCACCTTGTGAAATACGTAAAAAGCCCTCCTTGCTCATTGGGGCGCCCTTTTTTTTTGGTGATTTACTCTACTTTTTGACACAGTTAACCCCTGAGTTTGGTCACAAAACATCTTTTTTTTTTTCAATGTTTACATATTTTGTGTTTTTGGTAAAAATCTTTTGGTTTGCTTTCATGAATAATACAAACTTTTTGGGTTTATTTAAATTTGAAGGGGAAATAAAAAATAATAAACTTGTATACTCCGTAAACCTAAAGCTAAATAAAATAATACCTTATAGAAACGCCAGTAGCGGGCTTGTAAAATTGAATAAGGAATTCAGATTCTTAATGATATCCTGAATCTTCCACAACACAGCCGAATTTAAAATTTCCCCAAAAAAAAGATCACAGCCGCATAAAGAAACTCTGAAAGGCGGGGGAAGGGGGGAGTATTGACATTCCTGCAGCTTCTCTTCTGCATTGTTTTTTTACTACTCAAAACTTTTTATATTGATATACATAACGTGAGAGAAAGTAAAAAGTTTTACACTAGGGGCCTGGGATAAACATTAAAAAAACAATGGAAAAAAATAGGGACAAAATTTTCTGTATTAAAGGGGCGGGTGGTTTAGAAAACCTACAACGTGGGGGCTTAACAAAGAAAAACCCCAAGTTCAATGCTTTCATAAAATCCATTTATACCAGTGGGAACATTTCATCTTGGGGCCAACCCTGGGGCTGTGCAAACCCTGTGTAAATCATTAATAAAAATTTTAAAGAGGTTGGGGGCCCATACTGAGCCCTGTGTTCCCCACATAAAAGGGAAAACCACTGATAGACTGTTAAACCACCCTTTTTTTTCTACCCTGAGCCATTGCTTACCCCTTGCACACTTTTTCCCCCCAGTCCAAGCATTCCATTTTACTTACCAACCTTTTAAATTTTTGGCAACGATAAAATCTTTAGAAAAATCTAGAAAAATTGACACCATCCTCACCCCGACCTTATAACTAACTTCCTCAAAAAAGCATAATTTAATCCGACAACCGATCCTTCAAAAACCCTCTGGAACCGTTATACATTTATTTTCAGTCAGATAACCCCGGGATACACTCTGAAAAACCCTTTCAAACTTTTAACCAAAACAGAGGTTAACTTACCGCCTATATTTCCTGGATCATTTTTTTGACTATTTTTGACGATTGCGTTGGCCATCGACATCGGTCATGGTTGATATCACCTCATCGACCAGATAGCGATAGTGAGCGCGATTATGAGCGTGACCATTAAAGCTTGGAGAGCAACAACCCTTCTTCAAAACACCCAAAACGGGGGCTGGAGAAGCGGGGATTAACATCCACAACATCAAATGGAAGGGCTACATCTTGCAACACACTTTAGGTTAAAAGCCACAGAAAAAAAAACACACAACATTACTATCCCTGTCTTGTACCACAGAAAGCCCCTTAAACCTGCTTCCCCCAAAAATTAAAAAAGTGCCAAAAGGCATATAAAATTAACCATCATCTTACTTGAAGGGGCATTGAAATCCCTTTCCCCGGAATGCGCATACCCCAACCTCTTTACCCCCCAGATTTAAAAGTGCCAAAAAAGGGGAGTCCTTTCAACCACCATTTTAGTTGAACGGCATTGGGACTATACATGTCCGGGGCCACACATGACCCCCAAACCCCTTCCTGACCCCCACATTTAAAAAGTGCCAAAAAAAGGAGTCTTTCCCAAACCACCATTTTAGTTTCACTGACTTTGACTATACCTGCCGGGGCCACAGCATGAGCCCCAAACCTGCATGACCCCCACTTTAAAAAAAGTGCCGGAAAAACGAGCTTTCACCCCCTTTTTTATTTTTCCTGGACATTGACAAACCGTCCTGGGCCACACATGACCCCAAACCTCATGACCCCCACATTTAAAAAGTCCGGAAAAATAGTCTTTTCAACCACCATTTTAGTTTCACTGGAATTGACATACCTGTCCTGGGCCCAAGCATGACCCCAAAAACCTGCATGACCCCCACTTAAAAAAAGGCCGGAAAAAAGGTTTTAAACCCCCAAATTTAAGTTTCATGGACTATACTTCCCGTCCGGAGCGCTTCCCCCTCCGATGGGGCCGGCCCAAATTGGGCTTCACTTGGAAATACGGGTGTTACGCTCCTTTTCCACCCAGGTGCCCTTTTTTTCCCTTCTTTTTCCTTTTTACTAAACATGCTGGAAAAAATTTTCTCTGTACTTTGTTCTTGCCCTGTCCAAAACTCCATGTCCTCTAAAATAACCTCACGGGTCAAGTTTTCCCTGTCCCTTTCCCCGGTAAAATTAAAGGGAATTTTTTTACCACTATTTTGTACATGCACATTTTTTAGTTTTTTTAATTCTAGAAAACACTTTTTTAAAATTTTGATGGAACCCACCTTCCCCTTTCTCTTTTTTTAAATTTGTATTAAAGGGGTTTCCAATACAGGGATTGCTAGTTTGTTAAAGTGAGCTGAAAGGTTGCTTAAACCATAAGAACAGATGGCGACGCTGTTCTTACGAATTCACGGGGTACGACCCATGATGACAGGCCTGACGGTCCTGCAACTGATGACCCTGGATGCGTGTTGTCGCCACACGGGGAAGGAGCACCTTCCCCCTCGTACCCCTACCCCAGTCCTACCTCCCTCTTTGCTCGCTTACCACCTGAATTTCGCTCCATGTTCAGAAATATACAAATTTGAGAAGGTATGGAAGAGTTTTGGAAAGTCTCTTATCAAAAGACGGCAAATCACAGCTATTCTGAAATCCAAAATCAAAACAAAATTGCTGGATTCAAATATAACTGCAAGTAGATCTATCAACAAAGCTGGCCTGCGCCAAATTGAAAAAACATGTATCTGAAATGTATTCGGACAATAAAAGGTATTTTTTGACACCTATCAATTCACCTGTGGTAACTACACAATTGCTGGATTCAAATATAACTGCAAGGTGGCTCTATCAACAAATCTGGACTGGGCAAAAGTGCAAAAAACACGTATCTGTAATGTATTCGGATAATAAAAGGTATTTTTGGCACCTATCAATTCACCTGTGGTGACTACAAAATTACTGTATTCAAATTTAACTGCAAAGTAGATCTATCAACAAAGCTGGCCTGCGCCAAAGTGAAAAAAACACGTATCTGAAATGTATTCGGATAATAAAAGGTATTTTTTTGGCACCTATCAATCACCTGTGGTGACTAAAAAAATTGCAGTATTCACATTTAAGTGCAAGGTGCCTCAATGAACAAAGCTGTAGTGCGCCAAAGTCAAAAAACACGTATCTGAAATTTATTCGGATATTACAAGGTATTTTTGGCACCTATCAACCTGTGCTGACTTGCTGGATTCTAATTTAATTACAAGGTGGATATATCAACAAAGGTGGAATGCGCAAAATTGAAAATGAACACCTATCTGAAAATGTATACTGATAATAAAAGTGGAGTTTTGCACCTAACAAAGAGACCTGCAGTTACTAGAAAAGATGTGTATCCTATAAGTTCGGCTGCCCAATATCCAGGAAATATTTCAATAGAAAACTGTTAATAATAGAGCTATTGCAATGTCTACACTAAGTCTTGGTGAACGTTATCCAGTATTCTTTATAGAGCTTGTGTGTGTTCGCCCCCGGGGGCCCCCACTTCGCTCCCCCCCCCCCCCCCCCGTGACTTTACAGCGATAGATGCTCCTTTAAAATTCTCTACCTAACTATATAAAATCTTCCAATCTCTAATCTAACTAAATTGTAAAGATCACAGCTAATAGTAGAGGTTTCTCTGTGAAGAAATATAATAATTTCGCTGAGCTGTTTGGACACAAGCAGAGCTCACGTCCTTCTGCTCTGAGACGCTGGGAGACACTGAGGCTGAACAGGAAACGCTGTTCTATGTAAAACGAGGTCATGTGATTTTTCCAGCCAATCGCAACCATACACATCCTAGTCATGACGTCGCACACACATCTCACCCTGCTCTATTCTGTAATCTGATTTGCTGGCCGCCAAAATTACAGGAAACACCGAAAAAGGCGCAATCTTAATAGATGATACACAGAATTTAACCTAAATTATCGCATGATCTAAAAAATCCGATCACCATAAAAACTGTGCCGATTTCAACTTTGTCGATAATAATCGCTCAACACTATTTTTGACCCCTTTTTGAATATTGGCACCACATTTGCTATGCGCCAATCCTTTGGGACATACCCCGTTATTAGACAGTCCATAAATATTAAGAATAGGGGCCTATCTATGACATCATTTAACTCCCTTAGGACACGCAGGTGTATACCATCAGGGCCTGGAGATTTGTCTATCTTAATCTTCTTAAGGCGGAGCTGCACTTCTTCCTGGGTTAGACAAGAAACATTTAAGTTGGAGTTTACCTCATCCCTCTGTTCAATAGGAAGCTCATCCTCCTCCTCGGTAAATACAGTGGAGATGAAATTGTTAAATAGCTTTGCTTTTTTCTCATCGCCCTCTATAGTTTCTCCCTCAGTACTTTTTAAAGGGCCAACATTTTCTGTTTTAATCTTTTTACTATTTATATAGTTAAAAAATATTTTGGGGTTAGTTTTACTTTCTATAGCGATGTCTTTCTGTCTCCAGCTTTGCTTCCATTATCTTTATTTTACTCACTTTATTTTTTCCCTATAGCTTCTTAGCGCCTGTTCACCGCCCTCCTGTTTTAGTAGATGAAACTCTTTCTTTTTGTTATTTATTGCCTCTTTACTTTCCCTGTTGATCTACATTGGGTTTTTACTGTTTCTAATTATTTTATTACCATCAGGTCTGTACCTCTCACAGCCTAGGATGTTTTTTAAAATATCCCATTTATTATTTGTTCTGCCATATTTAAACACATTGTCCCAGTCAATACGGTTTAGGACCTCCCTAACCCAGAAAAAAAATTAGCCTTCCTAAAAATTCAGTGTTTTTGTGGCTCCATACAAAAACTCTATTGAAGGATAAACGGAGGACAAATAAATAAACGGAGGAGCATCCGTTTATTTCCGTTTATATAAAGGAGGAGGAGGACATTGGAGCAGAAGCATTGTCTGGTGAAATGAGTGGCTTTTCTACCCAGGTGACAAGAGAGGAGGAGCAGGAGCAGCTGATGGGGGTGGATGGAGATGAGGGAAAACGAGCAGATGACCCCCAAGCACCGTGGCATATAAAATGGAAATGGAGGCAGGGAGCCCCTCGGAGTCACTTGTGCAGATGGCCCGCAGCAAAGCTTATTTGCCTGGCTATTGACAGCCGAAAAGTCACATCCGGCAGAGGGATGACTTCTGGCTCCCACCCTATTGGACCCTCGCTACCGGTCCAAAATGGGAGCCTTTTTCCCAGCTATTGAGAGGGAGGACAAACTCAAATACTATAGGGAAATCCTCCGTAATCAGTTGGCCGCTGCCTATGTGCGGCATCGTCCCTCCTTTGACAGGTCTGACCGGGGGGTTCCTCAGCGCTCACGTACTAAATGCCGCGGCTGCTGGGGGAAGGTGGGGGGGGTAGGACAGTACCAGCCCCCATCAGCAGTAACCTTATTCCCGGAGTCACTGATGACAGCTTCCTTCACCCCCTAGTGAGGGGGGTAGTCCCCCAGCAGCAGCAGGGCCTGGACAGTCCCTGAACCAACAGGTGGTGGCCTACTTGGACAGCACTCTGCCACCCCAGTTAGAAATCCGCTGGACACGGGCAGCCAAACTGGATGTGTGGCCGCAAAAATTGCCGAGTTTGCAGTGGAGAACTGTCCTGCCCGCCAGTATGTGGCATCATAGCGGGTGTTCAGTGCGGCGGGGCCATCGTTTACCCCAAGGAGAACCCACTTGTCCCACGGAAATGTGGACTGACTGACCTTTGTCAAGATGAATCAGGCGTGGATCGGCCAGGATTTCCACACACCAATGCCTTAGGCATCAGACTACATCAGCCATGACGCCTCACCCAATCTGTGAGAAATGAATCTGGGTTCAAACTACCTGCCTCAGCCACTATTCTGATGCTGCCACCCGCCTGATGCCACACATCTGCTGACAGTTTCTCCATCTGCACCAACCCATCTTTACCAGGGACTGGTATTGCCACCCACCTCCACACTGTGTCATTGTGCCACTGTCTGACCTCATGCTGCTGCTGTGGCTGCTGCCGTGACCTCCACACTGTGTCATTGTCCCACTCTGTGGCCTACTCCTGTTTTTGGCACCTCCAGAATGTGATTGTTCCACTGTCTGACTTCATGCTGCTCCTGTGGCTGCTGCCGTGAACTCTACACTGTGTCATTGTCCCACTCTGTGGCGTATTCCTGTTTTTGCCACCTCCAGAATGTAATTGTGCCACTGCCTGACCTCATGCTGCTGCTGTGGCTGCTGCCGTGACCTCCACACTGTGTCATTGTGCCACTGTCTGACCTCATGCTGCTGCTGTGGCTGCTGCCGTGACCTCCACACTCTGTCATTGTGCCACTGTCTGACTTCATGCTGCTGCTGTGGCTGCTGCCGTGACCTCCACACTGTGTCATTGTCCCACTCTGTGGCCTACTCCTGTTTTTGCCACCTCCAGAATGTCATTGTGCCACTGCCTGACCTCATGCTGCTGCTGCCGTGACCTACACACTGTGTCATTGTGCCACTGTCTGACCTCATGCTGCTGCTGTGGCTGCTGCCGTGACCTCCACACTCTGTCATTGTGCCACTGTCTGACTTCATGCTGCTGCTGTGGCTGCTGCCGTGACCTCCACACTGTGTCATTGTCCCACTCTGGGGCCTACCCCTTTTTTTGCCACCTCCTAAATGTGTTTTGTGCCATCCTGACCTCAGCTGCTCCGTGGCTTGCTGCCGGACCACACACTGGTCATTGTCCCACTCTGGGGCCCAACCCCTTTTTTTTTGGGCCACCTCCAAATATGATTGTGCCCTGTGCCTCATGTGCTGCTGTGGTTTGCTGCCGTGACCTCCACCGTGTCTTTTGTCCACGTCTGACCTCATGCTGCGCTGTGGTTGCGCTGGACCTAACACTGGTCATGGTCCCACCTGTGGCCTCCCTGTTTTTGCCACCCCCAGAATGTCATTGTGCCACTGCCTACCTCTTTTGCTGCCTGTGACCTACACACTTTTCATTGGCCACTGTCGACCTCACTGCTCCTGGGGCTGCTGCCGTGACCACCACTTGTATTGTGCCACTTTTTGGCCTACTCTGTTTTTTGCCACCCCCGAATGTGATTGTCCACTGTCTGCCTCATGCGCTGCTGTGGCTGCGCCGTACCCCCACACTGTGCATTGTGCACGTCACCTCATGCTGCGCTGGGCTGCTGCTGTACCTACACACTGTTCTTTGTCCCACTCTGTCCTACTCCTGTTTTTTGCCACCTCCAAATGTCTTGTCCCACTCCCTACCTCATGCTGCGCTGCCGTGACCTACACACTGTCATTGTGCCACGTCTGACCTCATCGCGTGTGGCTGCGCCGTACCTACACACTGTTCTTTGTCCCATCTGTGCCTACCCTTTTTTTAGCCACCTCCGAATGTCATTGTCCACTCCCTGCCTCATGCTGCTGCTGCCGGACCTACCACGGTCATTGTGCCCTGTCTGACCCATGCTGCTCCTGGGGCGCTGCCGGACCACACCGTGTCATTGTCTCACTCTGGGGCCTACACCTTTATTTACCACCTCCAGAATATCATGTGCCACTGCCTGACCTAAAAGCTGCTGCTGCCGGACCTACCGCCTGCCCCTTTGGGCCCACGCCCTGACTTCATGCTCGCTGTGGCTGCTGCGGGACCTAACCTCTTCATTGTGCCACGCCCTGACCCATGCTGCGCTGTGGCTGATGCCGTACCTACACACTCTTCTTTGTGCCACGTCTGACCTCATGCTGCTCTGCCGTGACCCCCAAAACTGTTCGTTGTTCCACCGTGACCTATTCCTTTTTTCCCACCCCAAATGTCTTTGGGCCCACTGTCTGCCCTCAGCTGCTGTGTACGCCCTCCCCCTCCACACTCTGTCACTAATTTTCCACCGACTCTCAGCTTGTTTTTTCCACTTTCTCTGGCATACTTTATAAGGCTACATTCCCGATTCATTTTTTTTGTCAGTTTTGCCCCAAAGTGCACAGAAATTTTAATGAAGCGATTCAAGACGGCGGCATCATGTACGTGTCAAACTAAAACACAACATTGTAAACCAAAAAAAACTCCCCCTGCAAATTTTAACATCACAAAACACAGCACCCGCAGGGTCTGTGCACTGGGAAAAAGCTGTTTTTTAAAATGATTTAGCCCAAGTAAATTTGGAAGAAGTTATTTTTTGACGAGAAATTCGGGGAATGAAGAAACGAATTTCGGGAAAATTCGCCCCTCTTTGTCCCCCAAAATTTCACAAAATGGGACAAAATTTTTTACTCTACATGTGTCCTTTAAAGAGATCCCCCCCAGTTTTTCTTGAAACCTGCTTTATGTTGATGATCCCCCCTACCTTTAACAGACCTTCAACAATATCGACTGAGGTTAGCGAATTCTGGGTCATTTTTTAAACTTTTTCATGGTAACTCTTGACTAAGAAACAAATATCTAACCCATAATATTTAAAATAAATGGACCCATACCAGCCATATGCCCTTTTTAAATTTTACACAGATGTGGCCAAATTTCCTATTATATATGGGTCAAAAGAGCACCCCCCCTAATAACTTGGGAACCCCGCTTAAAACTGATAAGGCCCTTTGATCCAAACAGACCCTCTCTATAAAATTTTTAAAATTTGGGAAAACATGGCTAAGTTAACTTAAAAATCTAAACCTCCTTCTACATTAACACATTGATAACAAAGAAATATCTTTTAAATAGTATCAATAAACAGGGTTTAAATAAACAGGGTTTTTTCTTTTTATGTAGAAATGGGTACTATATAATTCATGTTTCTACCAGAAACACAAAAAGAGGTTTGGGATTTCAGTCAATGACTAATGTTGAGGGAGTCCACTATCTATACCTATCTAAACCAAGTTCTCAGCACGGTATATCTGTATTGTATATTACCCCTCTGTAGGCCCACCACAGTTTCTGTTGGATAAAATATCACTGTTTATTAGAAATATCATTAAGGACAACCCATTTCACACACCTTCCTAAGGAGATTCACAAGATCTATGTTACAATCATATATTGAACACCTTCTTATACACATGCATTGCCCAGAACGGTGAAATTTTCACCCACTAGTATATGTACATAGTATGAGATTTGTTTGAAATCATGTTTTTACTATATGCTATAGCTGTAATAATGATGCACAAATTTGGAAGTGCATTTGTACTAGTTGTGTTCGTATGGACTAAACAGGGTCTGAAAGTGTATGGAGCTCAATCCATTCTCCTTTTATTCATGCTTATGAAACCATCTTAAAGTTACATTTAAGTTTACATTTCTTTGGAGGTTCTAAGATTTGGAAATTTGAAAAAAAAAAGAAAAAGCTTGCCAGAAATATCAGCTGATCGAAAACACATTAGCATGGAGGGTGGTGACACATCAGTATTAATTAACAGAAGGAGCCCACAGCCCATATTTTAGTGTATAAATACAATGGTCGGATGAATCCTACATACAGAGGATCCAATTTGATGTTCAGTCATGATGAGATCCTTCATCATCACTCTCACTATCCTCTGTGCCATCTCCTGGCCAGGTAAGATTATTAACGATATCTGCTGTGGTAGGTTGACTCTTCCTGTACACTCATCCATGTAGATGTGTGTGATAGGTGCAGTATGGATGTGCTGCATATGTTTTATCCATAGACCCCCTACTAAGATGATGGAACCCTTAACACGAAGTCTGCAAGATTTCACTTAAAGACCAAATTCTAATGCAATGCAAAACATGTCAGATAGAGTAAATGGATCATCTCTACATACCCCAAATTCTTTTAACCCTGCCCCTTTTTCTCCCTTGAATCCCAAAGTTTTATGGGGGTCTTTCCCCTTGGTTTGGCTTTTTTGGTCTTAAAGCTATTTCTTTGGAAAAGGGCCCAGTTCATCTAGAAAAATTGTCTTTCCTATCCATTTGGTTTTATTTTTTTTATGATTTTTTTAAAAAACTTTAATATGTGTTAAGATTTTTTAATTCTGTCTTCAGGTTTGCTATAAAAATGTCTTGAAGGGTGAGGGAAAAGAATGCTGCCCTGTGTGGGGGTCTCTTTTGGACGTTAAAAAACTCTAAAATTGTGTTGTGGTGGTTCGAGATGTTTGACGTTTGGTGGTTTTTCAGAAAGGAAAGGCTTTTAAATTTTTATTGGATGATTCTTTGACTAGAGCTGGGGGGGGGAAAAGGGGCATGTTTTTAATTTAAAAACCGGGGGTTTTGGGCCCCGATTCCCCTCTCCAGTTCCTCTAAAAATTCCCCTTTTCCCCAAAGGGGGAAGGAATCCCCTTTAGTGTATTGCACTGGGATGAAAAAAAAGGGACTACGAACTATATGACTTTGTTTTTGGTGACGTATGACTTAAAGCCCTAAATTGTGTGGAGTTCTAAATGATCTCCCTAAATTTTTAAGGGGAAAATTTCCCCTTTAAAAATTTTAAAAATTTTGAGAAAAATTTTAATTAAAAAAATTCGTCTTTCTTTAGTTGATTTATTTTTTGTTTTAATTTTATGGTCTTTTTGGGTCACCCTTTTTTTTTCAGTTTTTAAGGTCAAGGTTTTCTGCCTTTACATCCTCCTAGTTTTTGTCCCTTTAAAATTTTTCTTTTTTGTTGATACCTTCTAGTTCCTGGGGGGGAGAAAATTGCGAAAAAAATTATATCCCTTCCCCTATCCTTTAAAGTTGGATTGTTTTGGTGGGGTTAGGTGTTTTTTCCTCTTTGTTTTTGGGAATTTGTTCTCCTTTTTCCCCTTTTTGGGTTTTTAACCCCCCCCTTTTGAAAAAGGATGGTTGGGTTTTTCGGGCCCCTTTGTTTTTTTCCCATAAACACCATTCTTTTTTAAATGTTTTTTCTATTTTAAGTGGAACATAGATAGAGTTTTTTTTGTTTGCAGGTCCTTTTTGGGTCTTTGTTTTGGTTTCCTTTTTTGGGGTTCTTTTCCCCTTTAAACTGAACTTAAAAGAATCCCCACTCCCCAAGGAAAACAGTAAGGGCCCGGGAATTTTTCCCCCTTTTGTAGAAAGTTTTTTCCATTCATAATTGTAAAAACCCAGTTTTTTAAAGTTTTTTTAGACTTGCCCCAGCCTTTGTTTTTAAAATAACAGTTTCTACATTGAGGCACAGCTGTTGTTCTTTCCTGAGGCACAGTTCACAAAACCCAGTCCTTTTTAGAAAAATTTATATTTCTCAGGGTCAGGTTTGGGTTTTAAATTTATTTTAAACGTTTTTAAAAATCTACAAAATCTACACTCCCGGATCTTATTCTTTGATTGAAAACCCCTTTTGTTTTTAAAGCTTTGGGAGAGAACCCCAAACTTTGGCGTGGGATTTATCTCTTTTTTTTTGCATTTGTGGATGTTTACCCCGGTAGGTAATTATAAAATAACTCAAGGGTTTTTCCCAAAAGGACTTTTTTTCCTTTCTTTCCCAAACCAAAATTGTTTAAAAAATATTTTAGTTAGTTTGGGTTTGCTGTCTGGGGAAAAAGGGAAAAAAAAAGTTTCTTAGGAAGGAAAACCATTTGCTCCTTTTTGGGGGGAAAAAAAGAGGGGCCTCTAGTTCTTTTTGGGGTTCTTCCTTTAGTTTAATGACTTTTTTAAAAGTGCAAAAGAGGGTTTCCACAAATACGGGGGCATCCTCCTTTTGGGTTGGGCCCCAAAAAACCCCAATAAAAAAAAAAAGGATCTACTTTGTTAAAGTTTCTGCATATGCCCCTTGAGCACTGCCATCTGTAAGTTTTTTCCCAATTCTCACTTTAGTAGAAAAATTTTTTCTCCATCGGTTTGAGTTGTTTTTTTTTTCCCTTTTTGGTTAAAAATTCCCTGTATTTATTTTTTTATAAGACCTTTATTTTATTTGTGTTAAAAATTGATGTCAAATTCCGGGATTTTTAAACCCGGTTTACCTTACCCCATTTTAAAAAGGGGGAATTCACTCAATCAAAAAGGGAAATGAAAAGGGGGACTATTTTCTTTTGAAAAGATGGAGTACTATTCCAAAATTTCCAAAGTTAAAAAGGAAAGGGAAATTATGTAAATTTGCTGCTCAGGAGAAAACTGCAACAGGGGAAAAACTAGGGACAGAAAGGGTCCCTTTTATCTGTTGTTATCTTTCCCATTTTAGAATAAAACATTTTTGTGTTTTTAAGGGTTTGCATTTTGTTTAGTTTTCCCGCTTACTTAATGAAAATTAGTTTTAAACCAAATTTCATATTTAAACCCCAAAATTTAATTGATATACGGTTTCCCAAAGCACATTGAAAAAGTAATTGGCCAAGGGAAATTTTTATGCAAAAATTTTTTTTTTTAAAGCGGTTTTTAAAATAAAAGACAAAAAATAAAGCACTCCCCAGTCAAAATTTTAGCAACAATGCTCGTGGCCAGGCATAGAGGGACCATAGCGCTGCCCGCGTTTGGGGCCCTTAAAAAAACCAAACATGCCCTTACTTTTAGCAACAACATTTAAAAAAATGAAAAAATGGTTTTTTTAACATTTAACCCCAGGCTGAAAATTTTTAAAAAATTTTTTTGGCAAAAAAACCAATCACCAAGGCTTAAACAATTTCCCTCCCTTATGAGGACCATGTGCACCGCCGTCTTGGAAACATGGGAAACGCCGGAGACCCCAAAAAAGAGGGAAAAGTCCATCAGTGCTTGGGGGACAGCGCAGTTTCAAACTCCGCGGAAAAAAAAATTTAAAAGTTTAGAATGGGAAAAAAACGGCCCGGGGGGAGGGTACTGGCGGGGTGCGCAAGAGAGAGTGAGCTTTTGCATGCGTGGAAGCTTGGGGACCAGCGGACTTTGCCGTTGAACAGTGGCCCCGGGGAAAAAATTTTTCCCCAATGTCCCCCGACTTTTTGCAGATCAGTTTCCGCGCAAGGGCCGGGAAAGAGGAGCCCCCCGGGGGTGGCACGTGCGAACGGGAGGGGACCTCGCACGTCCCAGAGACAGGAAAACACCCGGGGAACAAAAAGTTTGCTGGAAAACCATATGGGGCTGGCGGACGGTGGTCACGGATGTAAAAAAAGGTGGATAGAACACAATTTTTCCCAAAAATAAGATAAATGAACGGCTTTTGTATACGTGATTTTAAAAAAAAAATTTTTTTAACAGAAAAAAACAACAAAATAAAAATTAATTTGGGTAAAAAAGAAAAAAAAACTCACTGGGAAAAAATAATAAAAAATTTGTTCCAAAGGTTGCAATGATTATGATACTTTTGGAGAAAGGGAAAAATTTTAAATTTTTTTGTGAATGAAAAGTTTGAAAGCAAGTAAAGTTTAATTAATAATGAAGAATAGTTTCTTCGTAAAATTTGGGCCTTTTTGACACCAAAATTTTTAAAACATTGTTATCCAATATGCTTCTCTATCTCTCGGGTTTAACGCTCCAAGCCCACCCCCTTTCTAGCGGAGCGGACACTTTTTTCAAAGCCAAAAATTTTTAAAAGGCCCCTTTTAAAATCAAAACCCGTGAGTATTTATGAAATGCCAAACCCTAGATTGGATTTGTTTCTGAATGGATCGGGATTTATTTTTTTTTGGGATGTGTTCCAGAATTTTTAATTTTGAGTTTTCTAAGGGTATTCCCTATGTTTTAATAAGTTAAAAGTCTGAAATAAAGCCCCAAAAATTTAAATACTGGGAGTTAAAATTTTAAAAAAAACTTTGAATCTGGAAATTTTTCCTATTTCCCTTAAATTTTGAAAAAATTCTTTACATTGGAGAGAAAATTTTTCATGTTCGGAAAAGGTTTTGTCCCAAAAATTTTTAAAAACCCCCTACTTTTTTGCCATGTGGGGTGTCAAACCCTTTTTTTTGCGAAATTTTTTGGGGAAGTGGGAGGTCCCAAAGGGTTTAGTTTTTCGGGGGAGACAACGGGTTCCTTTTGGGGAAAATTTTTTCCTTTAATTTGTCTTCCTCAAAAAGAATTGGTAAAAAATTTTTTTTTAAAATATTTTTTTTTAATTGTTTTAAATTGTCTACGTGGTCAAAATAAAAAGGGAGGAAAATTCCCGGGGGGGACTGATTTTTTTTTTGGGGGATAATAAAATCAGTTCGTTTTTATTTTAAACCCTTTTTTACAGCAAAATTTTTAATTTTGGTTTTTTTTGGGTTTCCCCTCGGGCAGATAGTTTGCTTTGTAAAATTTTCGGGTTTCCCAAACCTGAAAGGGAGTCAAAATTTTTTACATTTGGGCCCCTTGAATGCAAAATCCCCCCATGGGTTTAGGGGATTTTTTCTTTAGATTTACTTGTAACTTCGGAAAGTAAAGTAGTATTTCCCAAAAGGGGGGCCTTTCCTATATAAATGGTTTTTTTTGGGGCCCCCCCAATTAGTGTCAAATCTAAAAAAAAATAAATTTATCGTGATCGGAACTGGGAAAAAATTTAATTTCAAGTTGAAGATATTTTTTTTAACAAAAGTAGGAAGGAAAGGGTGGCGACACCCTCTCCCCCTTTCCCAAATTTTTAGGGAAAATTATCGAAAGTATTGCCATACCAAATTCCCCCCTGGTGCAAGAAAGGAATTTGGGTGAGAAAAGGTTTTAAAAATCCTCAAAAGGACTTTGTAAGGTTTGCCAAAAGAGGGCGAAAAAAATTTTGCCCCCCCTTGAAACCCCCTTGCCCTTGGACTAAAATTGATCATTTAAAAGGTTTTAAAAAAATTATGAGAGACTAAAAATTCAATTTACCCCTTTGTAAATTTAATTAAATCAGTAGAATAGTTAAAAATACTTATGCAGTGATTCTTTAATGGCCCCCATTTTTACATTAAAGAGGGGATTCTTTGTGTAGGGGCGATTTTTTACATTAAGGGAATCCAATGGTTTTCCGAAAAAGCCAAAATTTTGAAAATCTTTTTCTGTCCCCTTTAGATAACCCGGTACTAGCTTAACAAGTGGGGGTTTTTTAAAAAAAGAGGTAACCCACTGGCCAAAACCTCTTGAAAAGGGGGCCAATGCCAGAGGACAAAATTTTTTTTAATTTGTGGAGTGACAGGGGTTTTTTTGGATTTTAGGTAATTTCCCTGTAATAATGGGGATCTTGGGATTTTTTTCACATTTTTTGAAATGGCTTTGGTACGGGTTTTTAAAGTGCCTAGAGGGGGACCCCCTCCTTTCCCCTAATTTATGTAGTCATTATTATATTTTTTTTTGTTGGATTTTGAGCTAATTTTTGTGTTTAAATGGACCTAACTTTCAAAAAACCGGTCCAAAGAAGTTACAGTAATCAAACTTTATTTTAAAAACTACTATTTGTGCGCCTTTTTTCGGGGCCCTCTTTATTTTGTGTTTGCATTTGGGTTTCTAATTGTTTGAAGGAACTTTGTGTGGGGTTTTTTTAAGGGTTGAATAAAGATCCCTTATTTGCGATTGTTGAAGTTCCTAAGCTCTTTTTCTATTAGGGACTGAAATTTGTCCATTAGGGGAGTCCAGGAGTTTATGGGATAAAAGTCCGGATATGAGACTGGAAAGTTATCAGCCAGGCTGATAGGAGCCTGGCATGTAGTGCCCTCCAGTTCCAAATCAAAGAGAGAAGATAGACCCACCTGCTGAAGGAAAGAACAATCATGAAATTCATTAGTAACACGTGTACTTATGTTTACAGGATATGGTTGATCTTGTTGGTCGCTGTCCTGCCAGAAGTGCCTTTTTAGAGTTAATAGTCTCATAAATTTATTAATATCTTTTATAGTTGTAAATAAATTAAAATTATGCTCCAAGGCATAATTAAGGCCTAATGAGAGGACAGCGATCTGATCCTGAGATAAAGTGATGGAGAGATTAAGAACGTGCACTGTATTATATTGTCCTATTTGTGTTCTAGTAGACGAGTTAACATTCTTGGATTTTTCTTTCTTTGATTGTTTCCTTCCTCCTCTATGCCAATGTTTTGTGCTTGGTTTCGCTTCTTGTTTTTTAAATTTTTATAGTACAAATGTCCTGTATTTCCTGAGTTGGAACTAGTGGTGGCAAGGCTCTCTCTGGATGTATCCATGGACGTATCGGTGTTAGTGTCTGATGACTCCAGATGTTTTGAATCAAAGCTAACTCTCTTGTTTCTGTTTCTCCATTTTTATTTTTATAAGGACTTTTTAAGATAGATCTTGGTGTGTTCCAGTTTGAGGTTCGACGGCCCCATTCATAAACTTGATCATGAGCGTAATCGTCCATATCTCGTTGGAATTTCATTTTTTTGGACTCCATAATCGATTCTTCTAGTTGTGAGATGTTTTCTTGTAATTTTGCTAATTCCTGGGTATAGGCTGAAATGTCCTGATATTGTTCAATCTCAGATTCAAGGACTTTGATTGTAGATGAAATTTTGATTGAAACAACATTTGCTTTAAAGCTCTGGAGAAGTCTCAACATGGCAGTGGATTTATCTCTTTCTTCCTGCACTGTGGATGTTTACTCAAGTAGGTAATTACTCAATAACTCAAGGTAATTCCAAAGGACATTGTTCCTTTCTTTCCCAACCATATATTGATTGAAAAATATTCTTAGTTAGATTGATAGCTGTCCTGGGGACAAAGGGAAAAAGTTTCATGAAGGAAGACCATTTGCTCCTTTGGGCAGGAAAAAGATGGCTCTAGATCTTCTTGGTCTCATCCTCTTAGTTTAATGACTGTTGAAAGTGCATGAAGATGGTCATAAATACCAGGGCCTCCTCCATTAGTTGGCAAAACCCAATAACAAAATAAGGATCTACGTTGATCACGCTCATCTGCATATGCCATTGAGCACTGCCATCTGTCCAGACCATTCCATTCTCCACTTTAGTAGAGAATTATTACTCCATCGGTAGAGTTGTATTTTTTTTCTGTTTGTTTAACTTGCTGTATTTATGTTTTCATAAGACCTATTTACTTGTGTAGACATTGATGTCAACCTTCCTGATATTTAACCGTTTACCTTACCCCAGATGAAGGCGAATATCACTCAATCAAGAAGGACTGTAAAGGTGACTATGTCTGTGACAAGATTGAGTACTATTCCGATTTCCTAAGTTATAAGGCAAGAAATTATGTGAAGTGCTGCTCAGGAGATAACTGCAACACCGAAAACTATGACAGTAAGTGCCTTATATCTGATGTTATCTTCCCATGTAGAATAGATCAGTTTGTCCTTTAACGTTTCGCATTATGATAAGTCTTCTGCTTACATTAATGCAATAGCTTTACCTACAGTCATATTTCCCACCACCAGTAACACACTGGGCTATCAAAATAAGTTGTGCCTAATTATGAAGTCTACTCTGGAAAATCTGACAACACCCAAATCTGCTATAAGCAAAAAAAAAAAAAAACTTTGGGGCAACTTCTATCTGGTTCCTTATTGAGACTGCAGAAAAAACTGGTTTAATCATATTTGTACTGTACACTTTATTGTATAAGTACCACCTTTGAAAAAGGGGGTTTTCCCCTCCTAGACTGTGGGGTGTATTGATGGGATATCCCAAACAAATTTGATAGGTGCAGGTCCCACATTTGGGAACCACACCCATCTCTGGAATAGGCCCCCAAATTGTTTCAGAATGCTTCACGTTTGTGCATGACTCTCCATTCTTTTTGTGGTAGCTCTGAGTACAACCAAAAATATCGCTCCCCTGTACTGAGAACACTCTTTAAAAACAATGGAATTCTGTGAAAGGTTTGACCATTTCTCCATTCTGAGCCATAATTTTTAGGGCTATTCCCAAATGGGTGCGGGTTCCCCCTTTACCCATCTTTTTTTCTTCCTTTTTTTTAAATACGTTTTTCGTTTCTAGTGCCCCCGAGAAAGCAACTCCCAGTGGAAAGAAGTGCCCCATTTGTCACACTTGAAAGACTGCGTCAGAAAAGATCGACTCAGTGTTTGAGTGCAAAAGGGCAAATGCTTTAAGTACATGGAGCTTCAAAGATCAGGTATTCTATGGATTTTATTCTATTTATTTTTACGTTTTCTAAAAGATGGAAAATTATATAATAGGAAATGCTAAGACCTAGCAGATATTAATGATAAGGCTTATATACATATATCATTATTTTCTTTTATAACTTTACAACTCTGATGTGAATACATACATATTGCATGGGATAACTACATATATATATATAGTTACATAGTTTGTAAGGCCGGATAAAGACAGCCGTCAATCCAGTTCAGCCTATTTTGTTATGGTGTTGATCCAAGGAAGGGAAAAAAAAACCCCCTTTGGAGAAGCTAATTGTCCTCATTTTTTGGGGAGAAATTCCTTCCCGAACCCATTTGGCAATCAGAAACAATCCCCGGATAATGACCCCCTCAAAATTTCCCCGGGCACTATAATTGTTATATTAAAATCTAGAAATTATCCAGACCCTTCTCAGAATCCCGGTCACTATAATGTTATTATTTTTACATCTAGAAATGTATCCAGACCCCTTTTCCAGAACCGGTCACTAAAACTTGTTTTTATTAATCTAGAAATGTATCCAGATCCTTCTCCAGAATCCCCGGTCATATAATTGTTATATTATTACGTCAGAAAAGTATCCCCAACCCTTTTTCCAAATCCTGATCATATATCTTGTTCTATTATTCTTTAGAAAAGTATCCCGCCCTTTTCCGGAAACCTGGGCCCTATATCTTGTTCAAAATTACTCAGAAAAGTTCCTGACTCTTCTCCAGAATCCTGGTCATGTAAATTGTTATATTATTACTCTAGAAATGTATCCAGACCCTTCTCCAGAATCCTGGTCACTATAGCTTGTTATATTATTACATCTAAAAAAAGTATCCATTCCTTCTCCAGAATCCCGGTCACTATAACTTGTTATATTATTACGTCTAGAAATGTATCCAGACCCTTCTCCAGAATCCTGATCACTATATCTTGTTCTATTATTACTTCTAGAAATGTATCCAGACCCTTTTCCGGAATCCTGGTCACTATATCTTGTTCTATTATTACATCTAGAAATGTATCCAGACTCTTCTCCAGAATCCTGGTCACTGTAAATTGTTATATTATTACATCTAGAAATGTATCCAGACCCTTCTCCAGAATCCTGGTCACGATAACTTGTTATATTATTACATCTAGAAATGTATCCAGACCCTTCTCCAGAATCCCAGTCACTATAACTTGTTATATTATTACATCTAGAAATGTATCCAGACCCTTCTCCAGAATCCCGGTCACTATAACTTGTTATATTATTACATCTAGAAATGTATCCAGACCCTTCTCCAGAATCCTGGTCACTATAACTTGTTCTATTATTACATCTAGAAATGTATCCAGACCCGTCTCCAGAATGCTGGTCACTATAACTTGTTATATTATTACATCTAGATATGTATCCAGACTCTTCTCCAGAATCCTAGTCACTGCAAATTGTTATATTATTACATCTAGAAATGTATCCAGACCCTTCTCCAGAATCCTGGTCACTATAACTTGTTATATTATTACATCTAGAAATGTATTCAGACTAGAGATGGGCGAATTGATTCTAACGAAGTGGAAAACTTCGGTTCTGAACGAAGTCGAAGTTTGGGGGACTTCGGGTGAACGAAGTGTGCTTTTGATTGATAAAATGGCTGCGAGCACATGGCGCTACATGGGGCAAAGCACTCTGGGAGGAAGAAGGGCATAGCCTGCATGACATGTGCAGAGATGAAGCCAATCAGAGGCCGGTGGGATTCTGTGACGTCACTGCTCTATATATGTCCGGGCGCGACGCCGGGAGCTCACACTCCTCTCACTGTACTGATCAGGGAAGGTGCTGCTGCGGCTGATTGTGATAGCTCTTACTGAAGAACTGATTTTTATACAGCGATTTTTGGGGGGTATCAGCTTGTCTCAGAGACTGCTTCTCTTAATGTTCTATTTCTGATTTTGTGGGGTATTGGATCTGAAGTCCAGTGTGCGCCACTGCAGCTGCATATCATTTTATGTATCTGTACGAATTAAAAATTACAAGGGGGGATCTAAGCCATTTCCCTGTTGTATTATTTAAAAAGAAAACAGCGTTTTTACAATCAAATACCATTCTTTTTGGGTTTTGTTTTTAAAAATTTTTTGGCGCTTTTTAAACCCCAGGGGTTAATTTAAGGTTGTTTTTCTCTGTGGTGACTCCAAAAACCGTTTTTTCACCGCCAAAAAATACAATTTCCTGTCCTAATTCACAAGCGAAGGTTTATTAAAAATTTTTCTCTTTTTTGGTAGGTAAAAACACGTTTGTAACACGTAAAAAGCTCGTAGTTTGTGGTTGCTAAATTTTTGGGGGCCCAATTTTTAACCCGGGGTTAAATTTAAAGCGTTTTTTTTTTTGTTTGGAACAAAAAAAAAACCTCTTTTTCACCCCCAAAAATTCAATTTTCCTGAGCATAATTCAAGGGAATTAATTAAAATTTTTTTCTCTTGTTGTGTAGGTAAAAAAAACCGCCATTGAAAACCCCTACAAAGTTGTTTGGGCGCCTTTCTTTTGTGAAAATTTACACCCGGGGGTTAATTTAAAGCGTTTTTCTGCATTTGTATCAGTAAAGAAACTTTGTTTTCACCCCAAGAAAAATTTGTAGCTTTAATTCATATCCGAAGGAAAATTTAAAGCCTTTTTGGGCTTTTTTATTCGTAAAATACACAGATTTTTTAAAGGCCATACAAGCAATTTTTCCTCCCCTTTTGTGGAGCGCAATTTTACCCCAAGGGTTACAAGCTTGTTACGGGGTTCTTTTGGTCAAATACAGGGTGTGTATTTATCTAAAGTTTCTTCATCAAACAGTGTCTGTACATTTTAGAACAAAAGGATGTCAGACAGAGAGGTGCAGGCACTTCACCTGGGTGGCAGAGGCAAAACATTCCAGGCCCAGGTCGCAGCAAGCAGGGGACGTTTGCGCAGGGGTTCATCGGTGAGGCCACAACTGCCGTTTAGCGGGCCGGTGCTGACTAGCAACCCAAGGGTTCTGATTGGTTTACTAGGTATCCACTTTCCCCCCAGATGAATCTGAAACCCCAGCCAAGGTTGGTGGGGTCGTCAACACAACCATTTGTTCATGGCCCGGGAGCGGGTTTCCCGGCCCCCACCTGACCCCAAACCCGCCTCTGTTCCCTCCGGGCGCTCAGCCGAGATCACTAGTGGGCTGGGGTCGGCCAATATAGCGGGAAAAGAAAATTTTAGGGGGGCGTCAACAGTTTTCTTGGGGCAAGAAATGGGACCAAAATCCCCCGCTTTTTGCGTAGGCGGGAAATTAATGTGGGGAGGGCATGGGGGGTATGTTGTAGGAGTCAGCCTTGTACCAAGAGGTGAAAGAGCCCCGCAGTGACGATAAAACACAAAAAGATGATGATGTACCCACGCACTTGGGGCCGGGTGGGCAAGGGCTTACACGTCAGGGGAAAAGGGGGGTCAGTTGGCGTAGGCAGCGGCCAGCCAGCAAGTGGGTGTGTGGCCGTGAGTCAGCAGGATAGCGCAGGTGGGGTCGGAGCCCAAGCGGCCAGGGGGGGAAAAAAACCCCCTTCGAGGGCCCAAAAAATAGCGGCACAGGGGGCCCAGGCGGCAGCGGGGCAGTAGCACTCAGTGCGGGGCGTTGGGGGTAAAATCCGATACTCGGGTTGCATTTTTTTGCTAAGCACCGGGGGGACCGAATATGGATATATGTAAATTGTAGGCAAAAGTGAAACGTGGCCCGGGGGCTAGTTGGACCAGGCCCTGCGCAACACATGCAGCGTCCCATCGGTGGGGGGAAAGTGGCTCGATTGGGGGTCCATCCGCCGCCGCAGCAAAGGGCCCCGTGGCCGCAGCCATTGCACCAGTCAGGCTCCACCACCCCTTTCAAAAGGGGTGTTTCTCTTTGACTCATCTCCCCCCCCCTTTTTCCAATGCCCTGCTCTCGCTATCAGGCGCCAGCGTCGTTCGCGAGGGCGTTTTTCAAAGGAAAAAAAAACCCCCCCCCCTAGCGTCAACCATCCCCAAGGTGCAGAAGCTGACCGAACCCCCCGCTAGTTGTTTGGGGCTGGTCCCTCCTTTCCAAATGGTGGACTTGCACCGTTCAAAAATAATGGCTTGTGCCGAGCAGAGTGGAGATTCCAAGCCGTAAATTTTTTTTTCCAAAAAGGCAGTACCCGCACTTCATAAATATGTTTGAACAGAACGTGGGCCAGTCCTTGAGCTTATAAGGTTTGTTCCAAGGTGAACGGCACATGCGGAGGCTGGGAGCTGTAACTACGGTCCTGGGCCAGTACATGTCCTGTTCGGGCCCACTGGAGTGAATGTGCTTCCGGCCCCCAGGCACACCAACAACTTGGACAGGAGACACCGCTTTCTCCTCCACATTGTCAAACTGCGGGATCCTGCGCAATGATCCGCCTCCTCCTCCTTCCACCACCACCACCATCTCAGCCTCCACAAGGACTGCTCTATTATTTCCTCATGTGTAGGGCACAGCGGTCTCGTAACGCTGTTCTTACACCTGGCTTGCCTCGGCGAACAAAGTCCCACAGGGGAAGGAACTGCTCCGCGTCATGCAGCAGAAATCGATTGTGTGGCTTTCTCTGTCGCCAACTGCATATCGGGGGGAAAAAAAAAAAAAACCATGGTGACGGGATTAATGGGAGGTACGTTGTGTCCACGCGGCTGCCACCGAGGAGGGTATGGTCCAATGCGCTGCATGGCGCACGTGTTCTAATCTGGTAGTGAAAAGGTTCTGCAAAGTCTGATCCACCGATCTTCAGAAGATTCTGAAATGGCCAGTAGAGAAAACTGTGCATGCACTTCATCCCATTCTACAAAGCCAGGAGACACCACTCCTCGGAGTTGCAGTGGAAGAACGGCCTCCCCCAACACACTCTGATATGCGGATGTTTCCACCCGTTGGATTTCCAGCCTGCACTTGTTGGACGACTGTTTAAACAGTGGAATAGGCCATTAACGATTTTTTTGATGATCCAGGCGGACGGAGGGAGTAATCCCCTGTGTAATTTGATGTCAGCCAGTGGCAGCTCATGCGTGACACTGCCATTTGTTGAGGCCATTCGTGGACGGCACATTATTGTCTGTGAAAGGACTAACGGGATGAATAACGTCATTCCACTGCTTCATGTCCTGAACAGATGATGAAAAATCTGTCTGGGCAGGGGACTGAGGACGGGGACTACATCTCGCCCCCCCCCCCCACACATAGCGAGCCACATGAGTCGAGGTGGGGACTGAAATGGAGGAGGAGGAGGAGGAGGGACATTGGAGCAGAAGATTGTCTGGTGAAATGAGGTGGATTTTCTTACCAGGGGACCAAGGAGGAGGAGAGGAGAAGCTGGATGAGGTAGATGGGATGAGGAAGATAGGCAGGATGGACCCGCAAGCACCGTGCCAGTATACAGTTGGAGATGGAGGCAACGGAGCCCTGGAGTCACTTGTGCATGATGGCCCGCAGCATGTGCTGATTTGCCCTGGCTAGTAAACAGCCGAATAGTCCAGCATACGGAAGAGGGATGACTTCTGGCTCTCCACCCCTATTGGGGACCTCGCTAACCGGTCCAAAAATGGGAGCCGTTTTCCCAGCTATTTTGGAGAGGGAGGACAAAACTCAAAATACTTATAGGAAATCCTCCGTGTCAGTGGCCGCTGACAGTGCTGGCATCATCCCTCCTTGACAGTCTCTGACCGGGGGGTTATTCAGCGCTCAAGTACTTACAGCCGCGGCTGGGGGGGGAAGGTGGGGGGGGGGGGAAAGGGGGCAGAAACCGTCCTTAAAGCGAAACCTGTTGGAGGTCACGGGTTTGAGTTTTTCCCTTTCCCACCCCCCCTAGTGAGGAGGGCATTTGCCAGCGCTGCCAGCAGCGGGACCGGGAAAAAGGGCCCCTGAACCAACGGTTTGGGTTGGGGTTTACTTGGAAAGCATTTTGCCCCCCCAAGTTAGAATTTCCCGCTGGATTTAGGGGGCCCCAAACGGGATGTTGGGGCCCAACTTCCCAAAAATTTTGCAGTGGAGAAGCTGTCCTGCCGGGCCCCAGTAGGTGGGCATCAGAAGGGGTGGTTTTCAGTGCGGCGGGGGCCTTCGTTACCCCAAGGAAAACCCCGTTTTTTTAAAGGGGAAAAGGGTGGGACCCCGATTGCCCTTTTGTAAAGATGAATAGGGTGGATCGGGGGGTTTTCCACACACCACCCTTAGGGTCGGTTTTCACCCACCCCATAAAGCCTCACCCAAACTTTTGAAAAATAAAAGGTTGGGTTCAAAATCCCCTGCCTAAACCACTATTCTGATGCCCCCAACCCGCCTGATGCCAACACTTTGGCTGACAGTTTTCCATCTGCACCAACCTTTTTCCCGGGGATGGTTTTTTGCCCCCCACCCCCACACTCTGCCCATTGTCCCATTGCGGGACCCAGCTTGTTTTTTTTGCTCCCGGACCTCCACACTGGGGTCATTTTTGCCCCTTTTTTCCTAACCTAAAAATTGGCGTTGCCCTGGGGTTTTTGCCTTTTTTCACCGGTTCCACTTTCTTTTTTTCATTTTGCAACTCTTCCCCTTTTCCTTTTTTGCCACCTCCAAAAATTTTTGTTTGGTGCCCCCCTTTTTTTTTGCCCTTCCCATTTGGGTTTTTTTGCTGGGTTTTTGTGGGTTCCCCCCTTTGGGCGTGATTTAAGGCCAAAACTGGTTCTTTTGCCCCCTTCTGGGAAATTTTTTAGGGGGGGTTCCTTTTTGGTTTTAGCCATTTTCCCGAAGGGTTTTGGCAATTTGTGGCCATGCCAAAAACCTTAGGGGTTTTCGTTTTTTGGCCCTCACCCCCTTTCTCTGTTTGGGGGTGCCAAAACCCCTTTTTCGTAAACATGGGGCCCAAATTCCTTTTTTTTGCCCCCCTCCAAATGCCTTTGGGTGCCCTGTCGGGAACCCCCCTTGTGCTGCCCCCTTTACCCCCAAATTCTCTTTTCATTGTCCCAACCGGGGGCATTTTACTGGTTTGCCCCTCCAGAATGCTTTGTGCCACTGTTGCCCTCATGTGCTGCTTCCCTGTGACCTGAAACATGTGTTTTGGGTTCCCCCTTTTTCCCTGACCTAAATTGCTGTGTTTGTGCCTGCTGATAAACCTAACACTGTCATTGTCCCACTCTGTGGCCTCCCTCCTTTTTTTTCCCCCTTTTAAAAAGGGTCTTTGTCCCAAACTTTTTAAATTTCTTGCTGTCCCTGGGCTTTTTGATCCCGTCAACTACCCCAACCGGTGTCATTGTGCCACTCTTTGGGCCCTACTCCTGTTTTTGCCCCCTCCAGAATGTCATTGTCCCAACTCTCTGGACTTCATGCTGGGGCCAAATGGTCACCCCCACTCTCTGTCATTGTGCCACTCTGTGGCCTACCCCCAAAGTTTTGCCACCTCCAGAATGTCATTTTTGCCACTGTCTGACTTATGTGCTGCTCCCGTGACCTACACACTGTGTCATTTCCCAAACTGTCTGACCTCAGGGTGCTGCTGTGGCTGCTCCATAACCTACACACTTTTGCTTGGTGCCACTCTGTGGCCTACTCCTTTTTTGCCAATCTAGAATGTAATTGGGCCACTGTCTGCCCTCTTTGCGCTGCTGCCCGGGACCTGCACACTGTGTCATTGTGCCATGTCTGACCTCATGCTGCTGCTGTGGGCTGCTCCCGTGACCTAACACTCTGTCATTGTGCCACTGTCTGACCTCATGCTGCTGCTGTGGCTGCTGCCATGACCTACACACTGTGTCATTGTGCCACTCTGTGGCCTACTCTTTTTTTGGCCACCTCTAGAATGTCATTGTGCCACTGTCTGACCTTATGCTGCTGCTGCTGTTGATGCCGTCAACTCCACACTGTGTTATTGTGCCACTCTTTGGCCTTCTCCTGTTTTTGCCACCTCCAGAATGTCATTGTGCCACTCTCTGACCTCATGCTGCTGTGGCTGCCGCCATCACCTCCACGCTCTGTCACTGATGTTGCCACCTGAGCCCTCAGCTTGTTTTTTTCCAGTTGTCACTGCCATGACTTTATCAGGCTACATTCCCCCTTCAGTTTTTTGGTCAGTTTTGCCCTCTTAAGTGCCCAGGGAATTTTATAGTGAAGCGATTTCTAAGAGCGGGCGGCAGTCATATGCGTGTCATACTAAAACACAACATTATATGAAGACCAAACCAAGCTCCCTCTGCATATTTAAGCATGGCACAACGTTCTACAGCACCCTGCAGGCTCTGTGTAGCCTGGAAATAGCTGCTTTTTAACGTGATTCTTCCCGAAATACTTCCGAACGAAGTTATTTTTTGTCGGGAAATTCGCCCATCTCTAATTCAGACCCTTCTCCAGAATCCTGGTCACTATAACTTGTTATATTATTACATCTACAAATGTCTCCAGACCCTTCTCCAGAATCCCGGTCACTATACCCTGTTATATTATAATCTAGAAATGTATCCAGACCCTTCTCCAGAACCCTGGTCACTATAACTTGTTCTATTATTACATCTAGAAATGTTTCCAGACCCTTCTCCAGAATCCTGGACACTATAACTTGTTACATTATTACATCTAGAAATGTATCCAGACCCTTCTCTAGAATCCCGGTCACTATAACTTGTTCTATTATTACATCTAGAAATGTCTCCAGACCCTTCTCCAGAATCCTGGTCACTTTATCTTGTTATATTATTACAGCTAGAAATGTATCCAGACTCTTTTTGATCTCTGTTAGTGATTTCACACCTTTCACACCTTTCTCTTGCAGAGAGTTCTACAGTTTCACTGCTCTTATAGTAAAGAATCCCTTTCTATCTTAATGTAGAAACCTTCTTTTCCCTAGACATAGAGGATGCTCCTTTGTTCTAGATACAGTCCTGGGTATAAATAGATCTTGGAATAGATCTTTATATTGACCCTTGATATATTAATAAATAACTCCAATCTTGCTCATCTGTCTTGATATTTTAGTCCTCCCAGTCCTTTTATTATTTTTGTTGCCCATTTGTGAGCCCTCAGCTGTAATCCAAGAAGCAAGCTGGCAGCAAGAGTAAAATTTCCCTACAGCGCCACCAGGGGTGGGACAAAGTATGACACGGTTCACAATGATATAAATGGAACGTCTATGTAATGCATTGACACTTGGATTCCTTAGTAGTTAAACTCCTCACAGTTATACATTTTCTAAACCATACAGCCCCTTTAATACAGAACAATTTTGTCCTCTATTTTTGACCATTGTTATTTTTCATGATTTATCTGAGGCTCTTGTTGTAAATTGTTTGACTTCTCTCATCACCGATTATGTCTATCAATATAAAAGTTTGAGTAGTATAACAATGCAGAAGAGAAGCTGCAGGACATGTCAATTCCCTCCAGTTTCCATCCAGCCTCTCAGACATTTCTTTATGATGGTCTGTGACCATTGTTTCATGGACATAATTCAGGGTGTATTCTGCTGAAAGTTCTCAGGATATCATTAAGAAATTTGAATTCCTTAAAGGGGTTGTCTCGCTACAAAGAATAGCTTTCAAAATGTAGGGAACACTAAATGAAGACGTTTTCCAAATATATTGCTTTGTTCATCTCTTCTTGTTAAGGAGCTACAAGTGATTTTATCACCTTCCTGTCTCTATTTGGTTCCCCAAGTGACCAACCTGTCTATTTTCTCTCCTCCTGCTGTTTGTTATATCTGATAGCAGGGAGTGAAGTCATCACACAGGTCCTGGCAGCCAAAGTGAGAGCTTGTGTTATCTGATCTTTCAGACAAAAGACAGTAATTAGTACTGTTTGCTTTAGATAAATCTCCTTCTAGCAGTTTCATAGAAGCTTCTGAGCTAATCTAAACTAATTATTAGAAGTCTGAATACACAGAGTTGAATACACAGAGCTCATATGCTTATTACAGACAGCTTAACCAGGAAGTGACAGAGCATCTTGTGAAACTTTGAGGTGAGACAACCCCTTTAATTCAATTTTACAAGCTAGCTACTGGAAGTTTCTATAAGGATATTAATTTCTATTTAGCTTTAGGTTTACTGAAGTATACAAGTTTACTTTCATTCATTACCATTACAATTTAAATAAACCCTAAAAGTAGTCATTATTCATGAAAGACAATCCATAAAGATGTAGCAGAAACATCAACTATGTATAACATTGAAAAAATAAAGATACGTTGTGACCAAACTCAGGGTGCTTAACTGTGTCAAAAAGTAGAGTAATCACCACGAAAAGGGCGCCCACAATGAGGCAATGAGGGCTTATATACAGTGTCTCACAAGAGTGAGTACACCCCTCACATTATATACAGTGTCTCACAAGAGTGAGTACATCCCTCACATTTTTGTAATCACTGTATTATATCTTTCCATGGGACAACACTGAAGATCTGACACTTTGACACAATGTAAAGTAGTCAGTGTACAGCTTGTAGAACAGTGTAAATTTGGTGAAACCTCAAAATAACTCAACATACAGACATCAATGTGTAAACTGCTGGAAACAAAAGGGAGTACACCTCTAGGTGACAAGAAAAGTGAGTACACCCCTAAGTGAGAATGGACAAATTGTGGACAAAGTGTCAATATTTTGTGTGGCTGCCATTATTTTCCAGCACTGCTTTAACTCTCTTGGGCATGGAGGTCACTAGAGATTCACAGGTTGCAGCCACTGGAATCCTCTTCCCTCCTCCATGACGACATCACGGTGCTGGTGGATGTTAGAGACCTTGTGCTCCTCCACCTTCTGTTTGAGGATGCCCCACAGAGGCTCCATAGGGTTTAGGTCTGGAGACATGCTTACCCAGTCCAGCACCTTTACCCTGATTTTTTTTAGCAAGGCAGTGGTCGTCTTGGAGGTGTGTTTGGGGTCATTATCTTGTTGAAATACTATCCTGCGACCCACAGGGAAGGGGATTTGGCTCTACTTCAGTATGTCACAGTACATGTTGGCATTCATGGTTTCCTCAACAAACTGTAGCCCCCCCAGCTGAAAGCACCATTGCAGCCCCAATCCATGACACTTCCACCACCATGTTTAACTATAGTCAAAACACACTTGTCTTTGTACTCCTGACCTGGTTGCCACCACACACTCTTGACACCATCTTAACCAAGTAATCTTGGTCTCATCAGGCCACAGGACGTGGTTCCAGTAATCCATACCCTTAGTCTGCTTATCTTCAGCAAACTGTTTGTGGACTTTCTTGTGCATCGTCTTTAGAAGAGGCTTCCTTCAGGGACGACAGCCATGCAGACCAAATTGATGCAGTATGCAGTGTATAGCATGAGCACTGACAAGCTGACCCACACCCTTGTAATATCTTCAGCAATGCTGGCAGCACTCATCTCTGGATTTCACTGTGAGCACCTGTACTCATTTTCTTTATTCAACAATGGTGAGGCCTGTTCTGAATGGAATTAGTTTTATTTAACCACTACATGGTGTTGGCCACCGTGCTGCAGCTCATTGTCAGGGTGTTAGCAATGTTCTTATAGCCTTGGCCATCTTTATGTAGAGCAATTATTCTTTTTTTCAGTGCTGGAAAATGATGGTGCTCACACAAAATATTGACACTTTGGGCACAATTTTTCTACTTTCATTTAGGGATGTACTCACTTATGTTGCCAGTGCTTTAGACATTGATGTCTGTGTGTTTTGTTATTTTGAGGGCACACCAAATACTGACTCTTGTGAGATACTGTAGATTTGCATAAGACACATGTTTCCAGGGAGGCTTGGGAGTAATTTGGGGCAAAATAGGGTAAGGTCTTAAATGTTTTTTCAAAGATGTGTGGAAATATGAATGTAATGATCTCACTAAATCATCGCTGTTGTTCTATATTTACAGCTGGTAATGTTGAAAACCACTCTATGAAGGGCTGCATATCTCCTGGGGCCTGCAATCCTATGTTTGGAACATTGTTCAGTTCAGAACAAATTGCGACTGAACATTTTCAATGAAACTAACAAAATGTTGTAAAGGTTGTAACTAAATGTAATAAAGCATTTGCATCAATGTGTTGTAATGTGTACTGTGTCTAATATGAGGAAAAAAACTCTTCTAGGTCTTCTCCTTGCATGTTTAAGGCTCAAGACTCTACACAGTCCAATCTCTAAAGCACAGGTCCTCAGGATGGACCATGTCGGAAAAATGGTGGATGTTTAGATCCTATTAGTTAGGGGATCGGAAATGGTGAGTGGAAGGCAGAGTAGGTGGCATTCAGGGAGGGCACAATTTATAGATACAGTAAATTTATGCATTGACTTACAATGCTTTTCCCAAGATCGGTGCCAGGATACAATGGGAGACATGTATACAAGGGTTTTTTCATCCTTTTCTGGCGTAAAATGTGCAAAAGTGAGCGGTGAGCGATATTTGCCGCATTAAATGAACATGTTTGGTGCATTGCTCGACAATTTTTAATGCACCAAACATGTGGGGCCGATATGGAGGCGTTATGGAGGGGTGTCACACCACATTCAAACTATGATGAATTCATACATTCAAACATAAATGAATGCGGGTCGGCAAAACCAGGCGCATTACAGCACAGACAGGCAGACCTATTTCTATGTGGTCTGCCTGAGCCTGAGGAGTCGAAGTGGAGCTAGATTTGCCATTAGGGCAAAACATATCAAATATTTCTCCACTTTCACCAGTACAATAATAAAAAGTAATTTCTGTACATTATCAAACTATATCAAATTAAATTCTAGAAATAATTAATATATATTATATATTATAGTATATATATATATATATATATATATATATATATACAATCAATACAAAAATATAATATCCCAAAAATTTTAAAATATCAGCAATTAAATGTATTTAAAATTAACTTTAAATTTAATAACCCACTGACCTATATTGTTCTGATTTATGTTAAAAATAAAATGTTGCTCAGATTTTAATTTTTCTATTTTTTGCTACATAAAATGAAAGAAAGTTTTATCAGTTTGTGATCAGTATTTAAATATATTTCCCAATCAGTGTTTCCTTTATTGGATTGAAGAGAGAATAGCCCCTGTCCAATAGCAAAAAGAATAGATTTTGAAGACAGGATAGCGGCACTTGACAATATACACAGAGCCAGGGCTGTGTAGGCAGCTCCCCTGCCACTCTCTGGTCTGCAGGGGAGGGGTTGTACTTCATTTCTTCTAAGAGACTGTATAAGCTTATGAACGCAATTCTGTCCATTAACTCACGCTCATTGCAGCTACCATAAAAAACACTCTTCTATACTATCCTTACAGATCATACAGAATGGATGACTTCGTTCTGCTGCTTCCCCCAGGGAACTTTTTAAAAATCAATGAATAAATTGCTGTAAGAGTTGATTAGACCATTTTTTTAATGACCTTTGGGAGGAGGATAGATGGACATTAACTCCTTAATGACCGCCCGCCGACTTTTAACGTCGGCTGGTGCAGGCCGTTCGTCTACAGCAACGTCTTTTGACGTCACTGCAGACCTTGGAGTTTGCGGAGCCCGGCACCGCAGCTGTGCTGAGATCGGGGCTGTACTACACAGCCCTGATCCCAGAGCATCTCCTGCGAGCACTGGGGAAGCGGGGGAAACCTCCGCTGCCATTTGCTTTAACCTTTTAATTGCCGCGGATCATCACCGTAGCGTAATCAAAGGGTTTCCCTGCTCTGTCAGGTGATCGGGAA
>JAODAL010021578.1:0-66726 GCA_025379985.1 Phyllomedusa bahiana | reverse complement strand
ATCGGCCAGATATATCTGGCCGAAGATCCCCTCGTACAAATTGGGGCCCCGGTACGTAGGACCATTTGAAGTACTCGCCCGCATCAACCCGGCTGCCTACAAACTCCGGCTCCCACCCACAATGCGTATTCCCAACTCCTTCCACGTCTCCTTGTTGAAGCCTGTGGTCCTGAATCGTTTTTCCCAGAGGATCAAGCCTCCATCTTCTGAAGCGGAGGCCGCCAACATCTTCACTGTAAATGAGATCCTAGACATGAAGACCATCAAGGGAAGGCGGTATTTCCTGATCGACTGGAAGGAGTTTGGTCCTGAGGAGAGATCGTGGGAGCCGGAGGGCAACATCTTGGACCGTGAGTTGCTGCAGAGATTCCTCCAGGCCAGGAAGAAGGGGAGGGCTAAGGGGGTGGGGGGGGGGTACTGTTGCGTCCGGCGCCCGTGATCCGTTCTCATCTGTTTCCAATTTAATAGCCAAAAAAGTTACATGCTGGGGATGAAAACTAAATGTGAGTTTGATATTTAGATCATTATATTTAAGTTCATCCATGAATAGATTTAATCCCTTAGCAGACTCTTGCCAAATAAAAAGAATTACATCTATGTACCTATACCAATATTGCACATGGGCCATGACCCACACACTGTCCCCATAGAAAATCCACCTGTCCCACATACCAAAAAAGAGTTTGCATAAGTCAAAGTATAAGCCGCCCCATGGCAGTGCTGCACCTCTGCACATAGAAATCATTTTTGAAAACAAAAAGATTATGTATCAAAATAAATTCTAAGAGTTCAATCATGAGATCACAGACTCCACCATCCTAGTTGCTCATTCCAAGGAAGAAGAGAGTAACTTCAAAGCTGTCCCTGTGCCCAGTACAGGTTTAAAGGGATTCTACATCTGCAGTTACAAGAAGCATTTCTGCTTTCATATTGATCCCATCTATTCTTTTCAGTACATCAGTGGTATCTCGAACATACAATGGTAAATATTCAACCACTGGTTTAAGATAGTAATCAATGAATCTACAAACAGGATTGCACAGGCAGTCAACCCCAGAGACAATAGGATGACCAGGGTGGTCCACAATGTATTTGTGGAACTTAGGTAAGAAATAAAAGTTCGGGATCTTATAATGTAAAACTATCAGACCATCAAACACTTTTTTTGGTATAATACCCAAATTGAAAACCCTTTCAAAGATTAGATAAAAATCCAGAGAGAATCTATCAGTGGGATTAGGAGAACTTCTCATAATTATCTTTGTTCCTCAAATGTCTGAAGCTTCCTTCTTATATAGACCAACAGGCCATACCATTATATTCCCACCCTTGTCTGCAGGTTTGTACATGACATCCTTGTAGTAAACAATTTGTTTCAAGGCATCTAGTTGTGCACATGTTAAATTGTTATTAGTGACTCTACTTGGGATCTTTCTGAGGTCTTCCATTAGCAGATGGAAATCTAGTTGATTTGGGTACAATATTCAGTGGGAAGTTACCTCGATCATCCACAATCCATACACTAAGGGGATCTTCTCGGCTTGTAGTGCTTATATATATATAACAAGACAGATAAATAGGTTCACCACCTGCTTAATAGATGGATTTTGTCATATCATTAGACATCACTCCAACACTAAGATTAGCTTTAAACTGATCTCAGGCAGTTTTATTCTTCCATAAACACTGTACAGTAATGTTACCATATACACCCATAAACCCAAGCCACTGGCCTAACTAAACTTTGGGTTCCCTCTTTAAAACACACCCCTAAGCCCCCCTGACCAGTGCTTAAACCATATTGTTGAAAAGTGCGCAATGCCTTTTTTTTCGCAGCTCCCATTGGGGGGCTTAAAACAGGGACCCCAATAAGGATTTTGGTTCATTATTTAAATAGGTGCTAGTCTGTTTCACAGAGCCTCTTTCCGCACAAACCCTTCCCTGGTCAAAAGCGTGGAGGGTTTAAAACAGGGATTGTCAGGCGCTTTTCCAAAAACTAGCATTAGAGGGAACTTGGTAATGAAAGGGGATTTTCAACGGAATTGCAGAAGGCTACAGAGCTCTAAAGTGTTAAAGATGTCATTTACTTCGTTAATCAAGCCCTTCAGCTGCTGATAAGACACAGTATGTATTGACCTTTCCATCTCATGAAGGTAATCTTGAGCAATGAGATGAGAGAGAGGGTAGCCTGGGTAGATTGTGTTAAGTTGGAAATAAGAACTGCTCTAACTCTAAAAAGCAAAATCAGAACAGCAATGTATTGGGGAAATATCTTCTTTTTTTGCCTAATCAAGGATCTTGTGGTGAGAATAACGTTTAAATTCCCTTTTCCCATCCCCCACCCGACAGAAAATTTTCTTGCCCCTAGATGTTTTAGGATATTGTATCCATATTTGAGCCAACTTTCCTGACTATTCTTTTGGATTCTTTTGGGTTTAAATTCGGTTTGATTCGGACGTTTGACCCCTTTGCTACCTGACACTTGATTCTGCTCTCTTGGCTTGAACCTTGCTTTCCCAGGTTTAGAATTAAGATCGGGTTTTGGCCCAATTTGACTCTTGGTTTGTTCTTTATCCCTAGCCCGAAACAGTGCCCCAGTGGTCTTTTTTTGCTGAGCGTTTCCTACAAACTTTTAGGCCCCAAATTTACTCCCCATGTCCTATTACCCATGTAACTGGTGCAGCTAATCACTGTCTCCAGCATAAAGGGGATAGTAAAAAAAAAATGTCCAGGAGTATGAAAAATGACAATGAATTGTGAGATTCACCTATTGGGAATTTTGGGCCCTTTTAATTTTTTTTTTTTTTTTTTTTTCCAAAAACCCCCTATCAACCCAAAAAAAATATATCAAAAATTAATTTAATGATTGACCAAACCTAAAAAGTCCCTTATAAATTTTTTAATCAAGGACATTTGGCAAATTGAAAACAATAATTTAATTATTGACTACAATGGACCAAAGTACTCCCCTCTGATTGGCCCGGGGTAGCCAGCCCCCGCTGTTCAACCCAAACAGCTCTTTTCTGCCCTTTTTTACTGTATTTTGAACTGTCCCGCCTTTTCTTGTGTTGGTAATACTTTCCATAGGTTATAATGGTCACTGTCGCCCTATTTGATTGGGGGTTTATGCACCAATGAGAAGAGCTTACAGAATTTGAATTACTGTATTTCCCGGCATTTCCAAAATGCAATCCTGATGTTTGGCCCGGGGACGGCGAAAAAGCGTTGTTGGGGGTCTAATTAATTTTTGTTTTTTGAAGGTTTTTGCTCTTTTTGATAATATTTTCACTAAAAAAAACGATTTTTTTAAACAAACTCCATGCCCCACGAGTGGGAAAACTGAGATTTCTTGCCCCATCTCTCATAGATACAATGGGGGCAAAGTACTCCGTGCTCTGATTGGCCGGGGTGCCAACCCCCTACTTCAAACCCAAACGCTCTTTTTTTTGCCTTTTTTTTCTGTATTTTGAAATTCCACCCTTTCATTTGATTTGGGCAATACTTCTCCATAGGTTATAAGGTTTATGTCGCTCCTATTCGATTGGCCCGGGATTGCCAAGCCCTGCTAGTTCAACAATCAGCTCTTTTCTGTTTTTTACTGTATTTTGAACGTCCCACTTTTTGTGATTGGTCAATTCTACTCCATAGCTTATAAGGGTCCTGTCCTCCCCATTTGATTGGCTGGTTTATGCTGACCAATGAGAAGAGCTTACAGAATTCGAATTACTGTATTTCCCGGCAATTTTCAATATCCCAATTCCTGATGTTGTGCCGTTCTTGATTCTTTGTTAGTGATTTTATTAATGTATTTTTTTAGAAGGTTTGAACTCTTTTTCAGATAGTGTTTTACACGTAATAAAAAAGTTTTTTTGATTCATACTCCCTGCCTCACGGAGCTGAGAGCTGATATTTATTTCTTTACAATCTTATATATTTTCCCTTTAATTTTAAATGATCCACTTTTCACTACATTTATTTGCTTTTAGACAGCTTTGATTTTTCTCTTCATTCATTCATTTGAAAGACAACTCTTTTTGCTATTCACTAACATGTTTAATGATTTCTCACTGTTTTCCAGCCTGTCTGGAATCGGAATACATGTTAGTAGCAGTCCTTCTGCGCCTAAGTCCCGCACTGCGCCTCACACACTGGTGAGGCGCAGGGGACTTTTCACCGCATGTATGAGCGCACCTCCTCGGGCGGCAAATCTTAGGCACAGTCCCGCACTGCGCCTAAGTCCCATACTGCGCCTCACACACTGGCGAGGCACGGTGCACTTTACACCGCATGTATGAGCGCAGCTCGGGCGCCGACATACATGAAGTGCAGCTTTCACGTTTGAGCGCTCGACGCGGCGAGATTCATTACACGGTGTTTGCATGGCGTATGTCTGTGTTCCTGGCCAGAGTTTAGCAGAGGTTAGCTGACTAGCCTACATAAGGTAGGCTAGTCAGCTGAGTAAGTGTGGCTGCTAAACAGGACAAGGAGTTTGGTCTGAGAGGCAACACCCGAAGGTAACCATGGTCTCTAACTTGGCTTACTATTACTTAGGAGGTAGTGAGAGAAAAATCACCACTGTAGTAGATAGCACTCGGACAAGCAGGAGTCATTTTGTTTATTGTTTTGTTTCCACTTGCCGTTTGTACTGCTATTTTGCCAATAAATGCCGGAAAAGTACCGTGCCTGGACCAAAGAAGACCGTCTGTGTCTCTGTGCCCTTGGACATTGCTTGACCACCGAGTTGACTCAAAATGTGACCCCCAATTCTATGTCTGTATATATATATATATATATATATATATATATATATTATATATAGTAGATAGATAGATAGATAGATAGATAGATAGATAGATAGATAGATATGTGTACAGACATATAGAATCTTGCTTTAAGATGACATACAGTTTGTTTAAAACCTTCACAAAATCTATTTAAATACAAGCTCTTTATGAGATGCAGAGTTAAATTTTAATCTTAGCATTTCCATTAATGCTTACCTTTTGTACTCCCAAAGTTACTATTTCATTGGCATTCATGTTTTATCTTTTCAAGTTCATTTGCATGCATTTTGCAAGAGAAGGAATAAACTGTGTTCAGTGCTTGCTCATTAAATTTAATGACGAGTACATTGCCATTACACCAAATTGGACAAACGCTTGTGTATCCTTTATAGTGTTGGTTAAAAGCTGATTTTTATTTTGTCCATATCTCTGTGTCATTGGCCATAAACTTTGTTTTGTGTTTACTGGTAAAAAGCAAATAAACTCAGAAAAATCAAAACAGAAGCAATAACCTGTCCAGGTTTTGCACCGAAACTTAAAATGTTTTACTTAAATTTTTGATTCTCAAACACATCATAAAATAGTAAAATATACCTGAACATTCAGGTAACTTTTCTGGATAAGGTGTTTGTCTATATGGGTAATGCTATTTTTTCCATTATTAACCTAATATTTGATGTTGTTCACCAGTTTTCCCTCTGCAGGCGTCATCTGTTATTATCAATTGTCCCTGATCTAGTGCGTGGAGACTTAGGCTATGTTCACACGGCGTAAATTCGGGGCGTAATTACGCCCCGCAATTACGCCGTGTGGACGGGTCGTGGGGTGGGAACGGGGGCGGGAGCGGGGGGCCGGCCCCTCGCCGGCCCATAGACTATAAATACTATCGGTGCGTATACGCCGCTAGTAAATGACAAGTCACTTATCTCCCGCCGCGGCGGATTCGCCGAGCAGGGAGAGGAGACGAAATCCATAGTTCTCTATGAGAACTGTGGATTACCGTAATGACTGGGACGTATTCCAACCGTAATTCGCGCAGTATGGCGCGTATTATGGACTGAAATACGTCCCAGTTTAAGCCGTGTGAACATAGCCTTAGGGTGACATGTATGAACAAGGCTGCACCAGTTTTCTGGAATACTTTGAGCCAAAAAGTATGTATGAACAGGTGCACTCCAAACTTTGGAGCGATAAGTCACATGACCACAAATACTGGTAGGGATGCCGGGATAAATGTATTTTAAATGGCGAGCTGTTCCTTTTTGTACTATTTTAAAACCTCCTTAGCTGCCAAGCCTTTTGAAAACAATGAGAAATCCCTTTAAGCACTGACGTGATATACCAGTTACTAGAGATGTCTCAGAGAATCTCTATCTCTAGTCATCCCACTCACCTCACTATTGACTTCTATGGGCAACATACAACCTGATTCCTCAGACAGTTGACAGTCTATCTTGTGAGAGGACAGATTTCAGTGCTTTTTCAGAGTAAATGATGAAGGGGATGAAGTTAAAAAAGCAAGATTGGAACCTGATCAGTTTTCCTTAAAAACATAAAGTTTCAAACATTTGGTTGTACAAATAAAAAGCAGAAAAGAGACTTATTCAAAAGTCATTCTTTGTAAATGTTTGGCTCAAATGTTAAAAAACTAAAAAGAAAATGCAAAAGTGCAAAAAACCCATTACAATGGTCCTGAAGCCTTCAGAACTTTAAACAAAAAAAAATAAAAGTTTAAAAAAATAGAAGCAGAGTACTTATTCAGAAGTATTTGTCACGGTTCATGCCGCGGTCCCTGCCATGGACTGTCGGTGTGCCTGTGTCTACACGGCTCCCGGTGCGGGGGTTGCGTTGACCAGTGTCCTCGCTACTAGTTGCTCATCTGTCCCGGTTCCTGTCTGTATTGCGGTGCCTGGCAGATACGAGTATGCCATCCTTCCTCCGACAGCCTGGCGTCCCGTGCACATACGTGCTCCCCCAAGGGGAACATGTGCGGCACTGCTCTGATATTTAAAGGGACAGTGTTCCATTTAACTGCTCTGTGACCTGTGACCCCGGGGCTACTTAAGCAACTTATTTCCCTTGCTCCAGTGTCAGTTCCTTGGTGTTCCTCCTAGAAGCCTGACCCTTGTTTGCTGAACTCTTGCTGACTTAACCCTTGAGTTACCCGTGTACCTGCTTTAATCCTGTGCTATCCAGTGCATCTGTTCCTGACGCTGCACTAGTCTGCTTCTACCTGCTGATATCTGCTGCTGTACCAAGTCCGCTACCTGCCCGGGACTGCGCTATCTATCTACGGCTATATGCTGCTGTGCCGTGCCACCGCTATAACTGTCCCGTATCCTGTCCCGCACTTCGGTTACCACAATGAGTATCACCATCTACACTCGCAGTGGTCCAGAGGATCCGCTATAACCGATGTTTCTAGCCTCTGCGTTAGAAAACATGACAATATTCAAGACATACAAACATCAGCAGTAGCTGTTAGGAGCTGGTGAGTCACTTTATACAACTTTGCATGGTTCTGTATATTCCCCAATCTTCATGCGTCATTTTGGGCATTAGTGTATACTACACTCTAATAACATACTGATGTACTGCTGCACTGTGCAACAGTATTGTTAACTATGCCTCATTAACCTTATTTTAAGATAACTATGAGATTATAATTTTTATAGTCAAGGTGTTTTGGGGATACATTAAAGTAGATATAAAGACCATATTCCTCTATGTGTGTTAAGTCCTAGGTGGCTGCTATATTTCAGGTAATTGCATGCATTGCAGAACACTGCTGTTTAGCAGCATTAAAGGTTGATCCTGCATTCATCATATCATGGCCAGAATAGGCTTTTGTAACTTGAGTTAAATTGAGGTTCAAGTCATCTTGAATTATGTGTCCACTGTGTTTGTGGACTTTTTAGTGAAGGCTCTACGTAACCACAGTGATGAAGGAAAGGGATGCAAACCACGTGCTTCAGAGTTATGCATCTCAACCCTTTGGGCCCATAATACTGAGGTGGTCTGCTTCAGTGAATAAATCTGTCCTTAGGCTCTTAGATAAGTACATCACATGATTTTTGCAATATATTTCAGAAATCAGTTACTGAGTTTCTCATTTCCAAATTCGAGGCCATTTTTCATACATCCTAGCCAACTTAGGTCATGTATGAGTAGATTATAAGGCTTGTGGTAACTTAGACATATGGATATCATGATAGAGGGACAAGTCTTGCTCTGGTGGACTCAGTGCGACTATTATCAACAATTCATTTAAATGGACACCATATAATACAATATATTTCCTACAGAAACCGTTTATTGGAAAAGCCAGAGATGTGTCAATCAATCAAGCTCATTTCTGAATTGTGTACTGAGGGTGAAAGAAGAGAGTATAGAGAAATGTGTAAGAACCCCACAAAGAATATGTGGTCCCCTTAAAGTTAGTTGTGAAACAGGAGACTGAGAAGTATAAGGGTTATCGGTCGGTTTTTCAGACAATTTGCGGTTTTGCAAACCGTCTGAAAACTGATATGCAATGCTCCCCCATAGACTTTAATAGAAAATACAACTAGGGCTAATTATGAAAACCATAGAGTGAACCCAATTAATACATATATATATATATATATATATATATATATATATATAATATATATATATATATATATATAGTATATATATAATATTATATATATATATATATATATATATATATCAAAAGGTACACCATATCAATGATAAAGTGTATGACTTTATTGAAAATTTTACTAATAGCATAAAAAGAAAATTAAAAGATGGCAATAATTCAGTAACCGGCACCCTCTTCCTTCAGATTTTTTTTTTTTATTGTTGGTATTTCATCTTTTTAAGGTTGCGTATTATTACTTATATGTATTATTAACTATTATGTTTTAAGATTTTTTTTCTGTTGGGGAACCCTTACAGAATTATTGCCATTTTTTAATTTTTATGCCATTTGTAAAATTATCAATAGTCATACATTTTATCATTTATATATTTATATGGTGCATCTCATAAAGAGCTTGTATTTAAATAGATCTTGTGAAGGTTTTAAACAAACTGTATGTCATTTTAAAGCAAGATTCTATATGTCTGTATATGTATATATATATTTATATATTGTGACGCCTCACTTACGTCCGGATGCCATCTTGGACCGTCCTGGGTGTATTTAGTTCTCGGATCGCCGTCTTTGGTAAACGGATAATGGCACTGCAACACAGGCTTCAGTTGAATCTGGCCTCAGCCAGTTTTATTGAGGCACAGTAGACATATGCAGAAAACAAACACAAATAAAATCCTCGGCCGTCTAGCCACTAACTACACAATGGTAGAGACCCTCTCTATCAGTGGCCTCGGCCTATCACCGAGCACCATCAACACTTTACCCACGCTGGGGTCAGGCTTCTTTCCAAGCCTCCGGGGGACCAGAGCCTCTCTCCAGCTCCGCCACTGCTTCACTTTCAGGCAGCAGACAACGCCCCCTGATCACCCGTAGTAGGAGGCCTTTTATAGCCCTCCAGGTACTGGCCCAAAACCTGGCCTGGAACGTGGGGACGGCCTCCCACCCAAAGCTTTGACCGTTCCGGGAAAGGCAACCCATCACTTGCCGCATAGCAGCCATACTAACTACCTGTGTCAGTAACCTATGGTTACTGATGCTAAATGGTTGCCTTCCCGCACCGAAGCCAGGACTTCGGTGGCATGTCTGCAACAGATCTCCTGCTGTATTCCACCTAGTGGCAGAGAACTGCAACTGCACACAGTCACTCTGCCACATATCCCTCCCCTCTGATAAAGGCCGTAAGTCTTTTTCACCCTGTGCCATCCACCCTCCGGGATCAAAGCTTCTGCTTTGGGACAACATCTGGTACTCACCTGGGCTTTACCGCCCCTAACAGGTGTTTGACTTGTGGTGACCCTCTTTGCAGGCTTACATATTACTACAGGGGCCACAAACAATGCATATTCTGCAATACAAACCTCACCGCAATCAGCAGGCATGTTAATGGTTTCAGCGTCACCATTGGCGACCTCTATAGACACTTTGTCTGCCATGATGACCTTACCTGGCACCTCACCAGTGACAGAGAATATCTTCCCCTGTGCACACTTTTTCCTCGCGCTTTCTAGCAGCAGACACTCTGCCTCCCTGGGTGGAGATGTTTCCTTCACATCTCCTATCACCATCTCTAAGGGAGAACTCTCTGCTTCTATCTGGGGTACTCCTACATCTTTCTCAATATCAAATTCACATTGTGCACTGGAGTCAATGACAGACACATTTATAAATGGGACATCAGTCATAGCCGCCAGGCCATTATCTTTATAGTTCTCCCACTCATACACTCATACACCAACATGGCTGTGTTCACCTTAGGCAACTCAGTCACCTTTGTACCACCCGTAGGTTCAGTGGACATCTTGCTGTAAATGGCATCCATCTGCCGTTCACCCCAAACCACAGAACATAGTACCTCTGAGATACTGTTAATATGTTTCTCCATCACCTGTAAGGAAAACTTTTCAGCTGCCTCAGAACCAGGCACTTCTTTGCCATCTGGGGATTTAACCCCGCTCACCTGCCCCTCACTAGGGTTCAAGCATGCACCCACCTCTGTGGTGTCTAGCAGCTCACTCCTTCCATCACTGCAGTCTTTGTGACCATGGCAGAAAAAGCTACTGGCAATACAGCAATCATTGAAGCCAGTGAAATCAGTAGAACTAAAGGTCTCAGCATGACATTTCTCCTCATTGCAGTGGTACGATCCAGCTCTCCATCAGAGTGTCCACTCTGCAATACACTGCTCAGGGCTGCACACAGAATCTGTCTCAGCACTCATTCTCTCTACACAGGTATCTGAGGCCTCATTCATGCAGACATACACCTCACCAGAGTCTAGACATACCCTCATTAAACTAGTCACCTCACACATTGTAGGAGAGCAAACCTCCCAAGGATTCTCCAGTTCTCTTCCAGGCTGCTCACGAAACAGGAAGGCTCCTCTCTGGGACCAACAGCAGTCAAACAGAGCTGGTGGCTATCAATCCCTGGGCACGCAGTACCTGCGACTTGCAAGCTACCATCGGGTACACACCGAGCGCTGGGGTCACTGGTAGACACACTCACCAGCTGGAGTCCAGACACTTCACACACAGCTTCAGGGCCCGCACACAAATAAGTTTTAATGGCAGGAGATGCAAAGGACACCTTGTTGCTAGGGGCAACCGCATTAGCTCCACCTGAGCCTGTAGTGTTAACCCATGTCTCCATATTATCATGCACCCCAGGACACACATTTCCTTCTATAGTCTCAGCACTGTTAATCATGACCTCTAGGGGCACACTTCAGCTTGTCTGCTCTACAGCTGGGGCTGGCACTGCTTCAGGAGCTAGTTCACATTCTGCTTTCACTGAACACCTAGCCCTGACATCCATGACCTCAAGGGGCAGACCTGAGCGGCTCTCCACCACTGCAATAGCTGTAGCACCTGTAGTCGCTGGTTTACACATAACAGTAACTGAAGCTGACTCTGTGGTCCAGCTCCCCTCTCCATTCTCAGGCAGTGGGACAGAGCTATGCATTCCAGGTACCTTTTCCACATTAGTAAGAGGCGATATTGTGCATATATCCTGAACACAGAGTCCATCAGACTGTTCCAGTCCAAAATTAACTGCATCAGTCTTATGAAACCTCATCTCAGGGACTTTCAGAGACATCAACTCAGGCACTTCTCTCTCAGGCAGTGGCACCACACACTCCCTAGGTGGCACTTCGCAGGGAAAGTCTCTTCCTTTGCCTGATACCAAGTGCCCAAAATGTGGGAAGTCTCTGCCGAGTAGACACCCGGACTGTAAGTTCTCACAAACCTCAAGCATATGGATTACGGTCCCACAGCAGGTCTCAAAACCCATTGGAACAGTCTTACCGGAGTCTGGTCGGGTCCTCACACTGGGTACGATGTCCGGGTGCACTCTGGAGACATCCTGGTGACGATCCATATCGACCCACAGTGGGAGACCAACCACCTGCAACCAAATGCATCCGTGGTGACGACCGCTCCTCCTGCCGGACTCTGGTGGTTTCCTGCTGTCGAGGTTTGTTGCCCTTGGTAACGTCTGGTCTTCCTGGGACTTGACTCACACTTGGGTAGAACCCAGGACCCCTTAGCAACAGGACCTCCTTTTGTACACGTTCCCCCCTACATACTTCCAAAACAGAGGTCAGGCTGGTCACCCCTGGCAATGGAACCTCCGACCAGTGTCTCTGGTTATTCAGACAAGCGGCTAGGTTTGGTAACCGTCTTTTGTACCGCTGGCTGGGTGGTCATACAACGCCCCAAGTCAAAAATGTCCTCCATAGTCACAACAAAGTTTTCAGGCAGCAAGACAGTCTCTTTACTGGGGTGCTTCCCCTGTCTCTCCAGAGACCATTTCCTGCTCCACTTTGTGCACAGTCAGTTAGTGCCAATCTTGCCCGCATCCTCCACCATATGTGACGCCTCACTTACGTCCGGACGCCATCTTGGACCGTCCTGGGGGTATTTAGCTCTCGGTCTGCCGTCTTTGGTAAACGGATAATGGCACTCCAACACAGGCTTCAGTTGAATCTGGCCTCAGCCAGTTTTATTGAGGCACAGTAGACATATGCAGAAAACAAACACAAATAAAATCCTCGGCCATCTTGCCACTAACTACACAATGGTAGAGACCCTCTTATCGTGGCCTCGGCCTTGCCGAGCACCGCAAACTTTACCCACGCTGGGGTCAGGTTCTTTCCAAGCCTCCAGGGCCAGAGCCTCTCTTAGCCCCGCCCATGCTCCACTCTCAGGCACTGAGAACGGGCCCCAAAACCGGGGGAAACAGGGGGGACGGGTCCCACCCAACGTAGGGCCTCCGGGAAAGGCAACCCAATAAGGCCCATAGCAGCCATACAACTCCCTGTGTCAGTAACCCTAGGGTTATGACATAAAGGGTTGCCTTCCCACACTAAAGCCAGGATTCGGTGGCATGTCTGAGCGGGTTTCCTGCTGTATTCCATACGGGCCAGAGACCGCAATGAACACGTCACTCTCCCACTATTATATATACATCCCGGCCACTTTATTAGGTAACCATGCTAGTAAGGGTTGGCCCCCTTTTGCCTTTTCAAAAACTGCCTCAATTCTTCGTGCATAGTTCCAAAAGGTGTTGCAACGATGTCATTGGTCCCAAAGGGGGCCCCAAAGAGTCCCAAAAAAAATATTCCCCAACCTGACACCACCACCCCCACCCTTTAAAAACCTGATACAAGGCAGGTGGATCCATGCTTTCATGTTGTTGACGCCAAATTCTGACCCTCCCCACCCAATGTGCAGCAGAAATCGAGACTCATAAACCCAGGCACTTTTTTTCCAATTTCTACTGCCCAATTTCGATGAGCTTGGGCAATTGGAGCCCATTTTCCCTGTTCTGATGAAAGGATGGAAACCCGGTGTGGTTTTCTGCTCTGTACCTTCTGCTCAAATTTCGCTTATTTTTGGTGCGTTCAGAGATGCCTTCGCCTACCGGGTTGTAACGGGTGGCTTTTGAGTACTGTTGCCTTTTCTATCAGCTCGAACCAGTTCCCCCATTCCCCTTTGACTCTGGCTCAACAAGGCATTTCCCGCCCACGGCTGCGCTCACGGGATGTTTTTTTTTTTTTGGGACCTTCTCTGTAAACCCCTAGAGAGGGTTGTGCGGGGAAAAATCCAGGAGTTCAGCAGTTTCTAAAATACTAGACAGCCCCTTTTGGACCAAACCCTGCCCGTTCAAAAGGGACCAAATCACCTTTCTTCCCATACTGATGCTCGGTTTGAACTGAGGAGATTGTCTTGAATGTCTACATGCCCAAAAAGCATGGTTCCGCCATGTGATTGGCGATTAGAAATTAAAAAGTTAAAGAGCAGTTGACGGTGTACCCAAAAAGTGGCCCGGTGGTGTATATTTTATATATTAAAAATATATATATATATTGCTCCCGGGGGGCGTGTGTCCTTGGGTGATGTACTTTTCCTGCCCCTTGCTTAATCAGATAACAGAGTTATTGTCAGGAAACCAGATAATATGGAAAACCCGTGTGACTCGAGTACTAAAATATCTTATCTCGTGACTAAAGAAAAATCTATTGACCAATGTGCTCAGAAAACATCCATATATATATATATATATCACAGCAGGCTAGAAATTTATTGGAAAGGGTTTTGGGCTCAAAAAGTTAAGTCCGTTTTTAAACCGGGAATGGACAAATATGGTGGTTTATTGACCCGGATTTGTCCGTTTGTTGCCTTTACACGCCCCGGGGTGGAAGAGGGTGTTTTTTCTCCGCAATGAGCAGAGAAAAGCCCTCCCCCTTCACATTCACTTGCACATATTCCGTCTGAAAACTAGACGGAAGAATGTGCATGTTGAATGTTTCTCGGGCGGCCCGCGAGCGGAAAAAAAACGCTGGGCGAAAAACCCGTGCAGTGGGGACTGCTGCACAGGATTTCCATAGGAGCCCGTTGTGCTCATTTGCGGCCGGCTTTTCAGACGGTCTGCAAAACCGCAAACCGTTTGAAAAACCGGGCGCAAACCCATGCCGTGGGGACATGCCCTTAGAGCTCCTGGCACAGGAGACAAGTCAAGACTGAGAGAGTGGAAGGGACTGGAGAGAAAGACCTAATAGACCAGAGGAATCTTAGTGCAGGAGTCAGAGCATCTAGAGTTAGTAGCAGTAATACAAGGGAACAGTCTGTGTATTATTAAGTTCCTGGTGAAGGAGCCAAGTCCAATTTCAGACACGACTGCATCAGAACCACCAGCTTTAATGGTTGCAACTAAGTTTATGCCTCTAAGTGAGGACTGCCATGCTTTATAAATTTCTATATACAGTTGTGCTCAAAACTTTACATACCCCTGCACAATTTTTGCTTTCTTGACCCTTTTTCAGAGAACATGAATGATAACACAAAAACTTTTTTCCACTCATGGTTAGTGGTTGGGTGAAGCCATTTATTATCAAACTACTGTGTTTTCTCTATTTAAATCATAATGACAACCAAAAACAACCAAAAGATCAAAAGTTTACATACCCTGGTTCTTGATATTGTGTTTTGCCCCCTCTAACATCAATGACAGCTTGAAGTCTTTTGTGGTAGTCGTGGATGAGGCTCTTTATTTTCTCAGATGGTAAAGCTGCCCATTCTTCTTGGCAAAAAGCCTCCAGTTACTGTAAATTCATGGGCTGTCTTGCATGAACTGCGCGCTTGGGATCTCCCCAGACTGACTCAATGATATTGAGGTCTGGAGACTGCGATGTCCACTCCAGATCCTTCACTGTGTTCTGCTGTAGCCAATGACAGGTCGACTTGGCCTTGTGTTTTGGATCGTTGTCATGTAGTAATGTCCAAGTACGTCCCATGCGCAGCTTCCGGGCTGTTGAGTACAAATTTGCCTCCAGTATTTGCTGATAATGTGCTGCATTCATCTTTCCTTCAACTGTGACCAAGTTTCCTGTGCCTTTGTAGCTCACACATCCCCATAACATCAGCAATCCAGCTCTGTGCTTTACAGTAGGAATGGTGTTCCTTTCATCATAGGCCTTGTTGACACCTACCCAAATGTAACGTTTATGGTTGTGGCCAAAAAGTTCGATTTTGGTCTCATCACTCCAAATTACCTTGTTCCAGAAGTTTTGAGGCTTGTCTCTGTGCTGTTTGGCGTATTGTAGGCAAGATACTTTGTGGCATTTGTGCATTAGTGGCTTTCTTCTGGCGACTCGACCTTGTAGCCCATTTTTCTTCAAGTGCCTCCTTATTGTGCATCTTGAACCAGCAACACCACTACTTTTCAGAGAGTCCTGTATTTCAGCTGATGGGATTTTTGGGTTTTTCTTTGCAGCCCGAACAGTTTTCCTGGCAGTGGGGGTTTGGTTATTACAGAGCCCCTGATTTTCCATTTGTTAATCACCGTTTGAATACTGTCGATATTATCAATTCCTTGGATATCTTTGTGTATCCCTTTCCTGTTTTATACAGTTCAACTACCTTTTCCCATAGATCCATTGACAAATCTGTTGTTTTCCTCAGGACTCACAATCCAGAAATGTCAGTGGCTGGATGAAAGATGCAAGAGTCTGTCTGGATCCCAGAAACTCACTCATCTTTTATGCACACACACCGATTACCAGCAAACAAGTCACAGATAAGGATTTTACCTTTAGTAGCCATTCAAACCCATTTGTGTCAACTTCTGTGCATGCTATCAAGTCAAAATCACCAGGATATGTAAACTTTTGATCAGGTTCATTTGGATGTTTTTGGTTGTCATTAGGATTTAAAAAGAGAAAACAGTAGTTTGACAATAAATGGCTTCACCCAACCACTATCCATGAGTGTAAAAAAAAAATTTGTGTTATCATTCATATTCTCTGAAAAAAGACCAAGAAAGCAAAAATTCTGCCGGGGTATGTAAACTTTTGAGCACAATTGTATGTGTAACTACCAAGCTTGAAGTACCTTTTGTAGGTAAAGTTACCTTAAGTTCAGCATTTGGCTTTTGTGTGCATTTGTTGCTGCACTATCTTCTCCAACAAGGTTGCCACCGCTAAATCCGTTGCCATATCATAAACAACCTATAGGGATTATCACCCTGCATCCCTGCTGTTAACTATGTCATGAAACCCATTTCAAGTTTTAAATTGTAAGATATCCAGTGAAAATTGTGAAATTTCATAGTTTTATTTTTACTTCTACTAATTCTAAAATGCTGCTAAATATAATACCACAGTCCAAGTAAATTATACCATTGTTGCCTCCCCCTCCTCATTTTGTATTAATAAATTACTTTGGCATTAGATGAAAGATTAAAGCAACTAACTAAAGGGAGAGAACCTATATCTTTTTCTTTAAGACAGTACAGTATAAAATGCCTATGCTCCATAACTTCCCACTCAGCCCATGTTCCATTTATATTCTGAAAGTGTATACGTTTGTTTAAATGTTTGTTTAATGTTTTGGCGAAGAGATATATATAATTTAACTGCAAATGGAACCAATGTTGTTGTTTTGCTTCACAAAGTCATTTTAAAACTCAGAAACAAACAAAAATCTAATGAGAACAGTTTGGAGCAGGAGCTGAAATTAACACAGTCTGGACCGCTGAGTTATGGTCATGATTATGTCTTGGTTAAATGTCAATGGCACATCCCACACAGTATTAATTACATTTATAGTCAGCAGATGTGTACTGACAAAGTAAAATTCCTTCACAGTTTTACAAACTATTTGTTCTCTGCTATTAGTGGAAATCCATAACATCATCCTTTATGCTACATCTTGAATGCGTTTAGACTGTGGAAAGTTGCAGAAAATGTTAACATCTTTCCTGTATGTTTTATTTAAAAAGACTATTGTAATATATTGTTTGCTAATGCTTTTTATATCAGTTGTCAATTTATTGTATTATCATATTATTATTATTATTATTATTATTATTACTATTATACTATGTGTTGGTGTAATGGTGTGAATTTCAAGACAAAGACTGGAATTTGGGATTTAGAATAATAATAATAATAATCTGGTTATGAGGTTCAGGATGCAGGCTAGGTTCACGTTTCGCAGCAAACAGTGTGGTCTTGCTGGCTAATTTTTAGGATTGAAAGACAAGGTTAAGATAAAGTGCAGAAATTAAAATTTAAAAATTTAAACTGGCAATTTTAAAAGGGTTTTCCCATTTAAAAAAAAAATGGAGGGGGGTCTGTAATTTTTTCATAGGTGCACTTAAATTTGGGGAGGACAGGTTCTAAAAAAAATCCGGGAAAATCACAATAAAAAATTTTTGATTTTATTGAAAGAAAAAATTTTTTGTTTTCCCTACCAACCAAAAAAAACCGGGCCCAAAAAACTAAATTAAAATAAAACCCACTCCAAACTTCTACACCCAATGGCCTGACCAAAGGAGCTGTGTAAGGGACACCGGGAAAAAAATTGGGTAGCCCCAAAAATTTGGGAAACAAAAAACCTGCACGAAGCTGGTATGGGCTACAGAACAATAGGCAAGCAACTTGGTGAGAAGGGCAAAAAATGTTGTTTGCAATTATTAAAAAAATGGGGAAGAAGAAACACAAGATGGTTTGTCAATTTCCCAAATTTTTTCTTTTTGGGGTAACATGCAAGTTTCCCGCCTTGCAAAGAAAGGGAAACATTCTAAAAAAAGGTCAGGAATCAGCCAGAACTTTGGGGATTGTGGTTCAAAACAACGTAAATTTAGAGCTGGAAAAACTTTGTAAAAAGTTATGTTAGTAAAAACATTTTACGGCATTATGGTTTTAAAACCCTGCAGGGCATGTAAGATTTCCTTTGCTAACACCAGCCCCATGTCCAGGCCTTTTTGGGAAGTTGGGAAAAATGTCCTTTTGGGGGTGATCCAGAGGAGGCTTTGAGAGGGGATCTTTTGTGGTCAGAATGGACTTTTTGATATCAACTCTAATCCCCGTTTTTGGAGGAAGAAGAAGGACGAGTACAAACTCAGGAACACTGTCTCAACCATGAAGTGTGGGGGTGGAAACATCATAATTTGGGGGTGCTTTTCGAAAAAGGGGGACAAAAGGGCGACTGAAACCATATTGAAGGGGGGATTGATGGACCCCAAGTACACAAGTTTTGGGGGGCCCAACAACCTTTTCCCTTCAGTAAGAGCATTGAAATAGGTGTTTTCTGGGTTTTCCCAGCAGGAAAATTGACCTGAAGCACAAGCCAGGGAAAAACTAAGGAGGACTGGTTTAAAAAAAGCTTTTTTTAAAAGTGTACCTATGCTAAAAAAATTATGGGACTTCCCCCATTGCTTGTGTCAAGTTGGAAATTTTGGGAAAAAAAAAACATAAAAAAGTCTGTTTCATCTTTACATTTTTAAATTTAAGCTAATCAGATGGGTTTGTTTAAACTGCCTTTTACTGCTATACCTTTTTTTCAAAGTATAGTTTATCTTCCCAACACAGTTTTCCCTTGGGACAGATGAAGTGTCTACAAAACAGCAAGAGATTCAAGGCCCCCTCTCCCCCCCCCAGACGATACAAAAGGGGAGCTTAGGATGTGTGTTATTACTTCATGTCTAATGCGTAGATGCTAATTGGGAATCTGTCTTTTTGAAACCCCCAAAAAAACCCCAATCATGTAGGGGTTTGAAATAGTTTAGGTTTAAAAAAGTTCTATTGGAATTTTAATTTTTTCTGTGTTTTAAAAAACTTCGGGTTCATGCCCAAAAACGGAAGGTGGGGGGGTCATATTTCTCGAGTTCCAGTGTAAACGGCTGTAAATATCATAATATAATTTGGAGGGGTTTTTTAAATTTGGGATAAAGGAGGGAAAACAACTTAATTTCCACCTGATTTTTCTCTTGACAGTGGGTTCCCCGTGCCCCAAAAAACGGGCCCGGAAACCCCCGGAGGGGGGCCCTTGCCGCCTTCCCGTCAACGGGGAACGATCGCGAACTATTGAATTCTTTTCTAAAGCCTGCCCAACTCAAAAAATGGTAATTTTCGCTGGGTTTTTTATAAAATCCGTGACTTACCCCTTTCAGACAGTCTAGTGAAAATCGGGTTTTGCTGGTTGTCCCCTCTCTTAGGAGCCCTGTGAAAAGCGTTTGGGTTTGTGTCCAGGGGTGCTCGGGTGAAATGTTTGCGTTTTCATATGCTTTATCCCCTTTTAAACCTACCAATTAATGTCTCTGCTTGTTGCTCTGTAAAGTATAATTGGGCTGGTAGTGTATTTTTTCCCTTTCGGTTATTCTTTTTTTAGTCTAGGCCAGGAGCTGGGCTCCTTATGAGAAAAACAAAAATGACATATCGGGGGGAAACCCGTCCCTGAAGAAAAATCCGGGTTTGGGAACCCAAGCCCAAGCCTGTTATAAAAGGGTTTTATACGTTTTATACAGATACAGATATCCCAAGTTTTAGGGGTTATTAAGGGAAAATCTGAGGGTTTTTTATAAGCCCGGGTTTTAGACAGATGTTTTTGACAGATGATCTGGGGAAATTTTGAAGGAAAAAACTGGTTAAAGAGTAGCCAAAAGGGTGTTATTTTTGGGGGTTTTATAGACAATTTATCTGGGCTGTTTGAGATTACCTGCTGACAAACAAAAACATAAAGTTGGGTTTTTTATGTTTGGGGCTTTTAAACCAAATACACTTGTGTTAAATTTTTTTGTTATATTTTTCGTTTTTATCTAGGTAGCAAATGCATTAAGGGTTAAAAATTATTGTCTGGTTTTTATTTTTTCATTTTTAACTGCTAGGGTTGTTATTTTTGTGAGTTTTAGCTGAATTTTTTGGGAAAGGACACAAGCTTAAAAGCAGATTTTATATTCAGCTCACAGGGGGCTGTTAAGGGGGGTTTTTTAGCTACGGGGGCTCGCAAATTCCAAAAAAAAACCTTTTTCCCCTTTGGCTTGTGGCGCACTTTAAAAAATTTTTTGGCTCAGTCCAAAAAATGCGGTCGGGGGAGTTGTAATCACTCAGGGGTGAGCTTGAACTCGAAGATAAAAAAAAAGTAAGTTTTGTCGGACTTAAAAGTTTTAAAGATAGGCCCCTGTGTGCAACGTTGGGATAAATCCCGGAGATTACAGTTAATATTTGTGGGAAAAAGGGCACTTGGGGGGAAAAAAAATTTCAAAAAGGAATTTTTACAAAGCTACCGGTGGCTTGGCAGAGTATAATTTTCATTGAAAAAATGAAAGTTTAAAAAAAAAAAAGAAGGGTTTGAAAAATGCCTATTTTTTAAAGATGTGAGCTGCCGCCATTCCAAAAATTGGGGCCTTTCAATGGGTTGGGGTTGCTGTCGTCATCGAATTCCATTAAAGCTGAAAAAATTTTCTAGAAGGTGGGGGAAAGTTTCAACAATTAAACACACCCCTTTTATTTTCCTCAAACCCCCTGCCCCCTCCGGTTTTCCCTTCCCCCAAACCCCTGCCAGCTTCCCTTTATTTCCTTTTAATTTATTTTAATGAAGTCAAACATCTCTTTCATCCGGAAAGGCAAAAAACCCAAAACCCCCCCCTTTCCACTTCCTTTTGGGCCCTATTTGTAGTCCTAAACAAACCAAAGAACCCCGGGGTTCCGGATTTAAGTTGAACAGCGGCCATTTGGGTACACCTTTTAACATTTTCCCACTCCCACTCTCCTCCATGCAAAAATTTAATTGGGTTTCTGCTAAAGTAAACATTGATATGCAAAATGTCGTGTGATAACGTCTTGCCCGCCCCACCTTCAACATCACAACAAAAACCAAACCAACCCGCCCCACAACCCCCTTACCCTTTTCTCATGCTTTTAGGACACCCTCCTCCCATAAGTCGCTATTCTGACTTTCCCAAAGCTAACGGAGGGGAAGACAGGGAGGGAGGAAAAAAGTTGCCTTTAGCTACCCGTGTGCCGGGGCCCCCCCATCAGCAATCCAAATTAAAGGAAAACAGTATTTTTCCCCATTTTCACAGACACAGACAGCTGCTCTGGAAAAGGAAAATTACTTTAAAACAACACTGGTTCCGTGGGGATACGCCCAACCCGGTTTCCCATCATTTAAAATCCACGACAAACCCTTTTTTCCTTTTGTCCCCTGTACTGTCACTTGAGCCGGCAGATTAAAAATGTGATTAATTATCAAAGCAGGGTTTGGCCCGTATATAATAAAAGTATCCCATGAAACCCGTTGTGTTCAGCTGCTTTAAAAAAAACTTTACATAAAAATACCTTTAAGTGGCCCAAGGGGGAAACAAATTCCAACGCCCGTCCGTACCCTTATTTTTTGGCCAAAAACTTTTCCCTTTTCCCCCCAATGGCCTTTTGTACAGGGGCCCTACTCACCCATTTTCTTGAGCACAAGGCCCCAAATTTTTTCATACTTGAAATCGGTAGTGGTTTTGAAGATGCTATGGCAAATTTTCTGAAGACCCCGTGGCTCTCCCTTACTCAAACCACTCCTCTCCCAGGGCAACTTCAACCTTTTCAGGGTATAGCCCCGTTCCATTTGAAAATAAACCCACCTTCCCTCCCCCACCGAAAACCCGACTCATTTTATGGAATTTTCCCCCCCCTTTGGCAGCACGGGCCAAACCCCCCCCCAAACACCTCCTCCGCCACTGGATTCTTTTTTCTGCCGGGGTTTTACCTACTCAAACCATGGGGAAAAGCCACAATTAAACTACTGACCCCAAATGCCAGACCCCGAGGGAAAAACCCTATGGCATTTTACCGTTTTGGGATCAGTCGATACAGAAGGGCATTTTTCTGCCCCCTTGGGAAAAATCTTTTTAAAATGTTTCCAAACATCAAGGCTGGGGATTCTTTTTGCCCATCATCAAATCAGCCCACAAGAAGGGCACTTTTGAGGACATCATTACTTACTCTTGGGGAAGAGTTCTGCCGTAAACTTCATTCTTGGGCAAAAAGGAAAAAGCTTGGATGATTCCCCCCAGCAATTTTTTTCAATTCTACTAAAAGTCCCACTGAATCCGTGGAGAGTTTTTTTTTACCCAAAGTCTGCCTTATTCCAAGACCCTTTGGGTTTGACATGAACAATAAAGCTCACAAAATCCCCTTTTCAACTGCGTTTTTTTTAGGGTTTTCTTAAACCCCTTTTTAGGGCTTTGAAACCTATTCCCAGCCCGAATATGCCCGAGCTATTGGAAGTCAACTTTTTTTCCATTTCTGAGGGACAGTGTTCTTTTAAAGGCTCGACTGATTCATCCCAAAAGTTTAAAGAAGGTTTTTAACTGGGGGGACCCTTTTTAAGAGCTCCCCCGGGCTCTATAGCTCAGCCCCGGGCACCAAAACTCTACAATCAAAACCCAAAGCAAGTTCCCTGGGGGATCGACCCCACCCGACTCCTATCGAGATAACGGTTTGCGACCCTTTCCCGAGCGCACACCCCGGGGACAACCGAACTCAGAAAAACATGTTTTTTTCTGCAAAACCGGGTTCCGGAAAATATTTTGAAAGGGAGTTTCCCCGCTAAAACTCGTGACGACAAAAAGGGAAATTTTCTTCAATGGACAGCAACCCACGCCAAAACCCTTAAGCATATAATCAAATTTTAACCTCAGTATCAAATTTTTGGGTTTTTCAACCCCCCAAGATTTAACCAACTAACACAACCCCGACCTAGTCCCATAATATTTAAACCATTCATTGGACCTAATTTTCCCAATTTTTAACCATAGTCAGTTCCAAAACCATTTCCTCAGATGCCTTTATCCGCCTTTTCCCAAAATCAAAAAACCTCCCTTTTGTCTTCAAACATAAGATTCCGGCAAAAACCTTTTTATCTAACCGTTTTTTTCAATGCTTCAGAGATCACCACTGTTAGGCATTCTGTACCCGTGTTGACCATCAATCTTCAAATTAATGGCCACCAACTTCCTTTCCTTGTAGACACTGGTGCAGCCAGATCGGTTCTGAAAACTTCTGACATTCCACCGGACGTCATACTTTCTCCTGACTACATTTCATGCATTGAAGTGGATGGACGACCAACCCAGACTCGCTTAACCTACCCTGTGCCAATTGGACATCATGGACTCCTGTCTAGACTACTTATCTCTCCTACTTACCCAACTAATCTGCTTGAAGCTGATCTTCTGAAAACGATGAATGCTACTATCAGATATGATTCTTCTGGAATGTATTTGGACTACAATACTCCAATTTCACATGAAGCTCTACAAGCTGTTCCTGCGCTTCACATGTTTTATCCACATCAAGCAATACCTCCTGAACTTTTGACACAAGTACCTCCTGAAGTTTGGTCTAAAGGTCCTGATGATGTCGGCATCCTTCCAGTCTCACCTGTACATGTCTTCTTGAAACCCAGCCACTCTGCTTCCTCTCTCAAGGGGAGAAGATGAAGATGAAGATTAGTCTACCACAGATGAAGACTAGTCTGCCGCGGATGAACCTCTTCATGACTGTCTTGAACAAATGGAGGCTGAAACCTCCCATCTTCCTACTATCTCTACATCGAAGTTGGAAAACCCAGACTATATCTTCTTCACAGATGGATCCAGATATGCGGATGATCAAGGACGATTCCATACAGGACTTGCTATGGTTACCTTGCAGGAAACTGTGAAGGCTGCATCTTTACCTTCGAGAATGCCAGCCCAAGAAGGTGAACTCTGGGCTGTAATGTAAGCTTGTAAGCTTGCCAAAGGGAATGCCGTGAACATATATACCGACTCTACGTGTACGGAGTACGGGCCCGGCGTGTTCGGAGTACGGGCCCTGCGAGGTTTCCAGACAGCTAGTGGAACGCCCATCAAGAATCAAGAAGCCATTCAGAATCTGATGCATGCTCTCCAATTGCCAGCTCAAGTGGCCGTTTTGAAGACTAAAGCCCATATAAGAATAGAGACAGTGGAAGTAGAAGGCACCTACAGAGCAGACTTGGCTGCAAAGGCCGCAGCTCTCTTCCCAGAGATTCAAGAGGAAGCAGGAGTGGTTGTATACGTGCTGACCAGAGTAGTTATGAAAGATGGAGAAGGTGAGAAGAATGAAGGAGAAGGTGAGAAGAAATAAGGAGAAGGTGAGAAGGAAGAATGAGAATGTTAGAAGAAAGAAGTAAAATGTGATAAGAAAGAATGAAAGAAGAAGGTGAGAAGAAGAAAGAAGAAGGAAAGAATAGAGAGGAACAAGAAGAGAAGAACCAAGGACAAAATGCATTGAATCCAGGTGTTAACCTGTTGAGACAATTTCAAACTCGAATAAGTCCGAAAGGAAAGGAAAGGAAAAGTTGGGAGGAATTGGGAGCAAAAATACACCAAGATGGATTCTAGAGGAAAGACAATAGACTTTTGTTTACCAAGGGCATTATATCCAGCTATAGTACAATGGGCTCATGATACTACCCACAGAGGAACTAAACAGATGATTTCTTCAATCAACAAGATATACCTAGCACCCGCAATCTCCATTTTCCACAGCAAGTAGCTATGCTAGAAGTTGTGAAATATGCAATACTTGTAACCCAGGAGGACTGATGCCAACACCAAGGAAACAATTGGCTAAACACTATATCCTTTCCAGCGAATCCAGATTGAACACATTGAATTACTCAAGAGTGGAAAATACAAGTATGTTTTAGTGGTGGTGGATATGTTCTCAGGATGGCCTGAAGTCTACCCAGTTACCAACATGACTGCCAGAACCACCGTGAAGAAACTCTTGACTGAGTTGGTATGCAGATTTGGGATCCCTGAGGTTATTAAATCTGACCAAGGACCTGCCTTCACTGCAGAAGTAACCAGAGACATTTGGAAACTAGTAGGAGCTGACCTCGGAATGCACACTCCCTACCATCCCAAATTCAGTAGAAAAGTGGAAAGAATGAACGCCATTTCGAAGAACAAAATTCTGAAAGCTAGCAAATAAACATTTCTTCCCTGGCCCAAGATCCTACCCATTGCACTATATTCTGTCAGAAATACCTCTAGGCAGCCCCACTGGTCTCACTCCTTATGAGATATTATTCTCAGGCCCGCCAAGATTAGGGAGGTTTCACCCACATCAGTTGAGTGCAGGGAATGATAGCCTTGTAAAATATGTTAGAAATCTGTGTAATGAATTGAAACTAATCCATGCCATAGTGTTCTCCTCCATTCCAGATCCAGACTCTGATCAAAGCTACAACCTGGTGACTTTGTGTGGGTGCAGAAACATGTCAGAGATTCTCTGGAGCACAGATTTGAAGGACCATACCAAGTACTCCTAGTGTCCCCAACTTCAATGAGACTTGAAGGAAGACCCATCTGGGTGCATGCTTCACACTGCAAGAAAGTGACTGCGACCAATAAGTCATTATAAACTTTTCCCTTATCCTTTCATATGTTTGTCTAGTCTGGATGTGTGTAAAAATGCAAGAGGGCCAACCAAGGTGGCTGCCTGATGAATTCAAAGCTAGGGATCAGGTAAGCAGGGTTTGAATCACTTACGCCCCAGATAACAATCAACAAAAGTATGGACTGGGCAAATTTCATCTATTATAAATAACAGAGGTTTGATAATTACACCCGAGATGCCTTTCAAGGTATAGCTGAACAATTAAGCGCCACCTCCATCACGACTATCCAGAATCATTGAGGGTTATGAGATTGTAAACAATCCATAGATGCCTCTGCCGGGGACTGCTCTGAGGTGGCACCTGGCGGTCGTTGGTCAACAATCATCCTTACCATTGAAGGCTCTGCGAAGAGGCCGGCAGTTGTTTGGTTACACCCCTTGGAGCAAGCCTGACAGTGGTTCAGTGGGTTCAACACCCACTCCACCTGTTCACCCTGCTGTCTAAGGAGAGTGACCTTTACCCATTCTTGTTCAGTTTAGGGAAGAGCATCAATCATCATTCACGCTCTAGGGGGGAGTGTTAGAACAGATTCTGATGTTTTTAGGGGGGACTGTCAAGTTGGTAATTTAAGGAAAAAACATAAAAAGTCTGTTTCATCATTACATTCTTATTAAGCTCATTAGATAGTTTGTTTAAACTGCTTCTACTGCTATACATCCTACAGATATCTTCAACACAGCTTTCCTTGAGACGGATGAAGTGTCTGCTAACAGCAAGAGATTCAAGGCCTCTCTCCTCCCCCCAGATGATACAGAAGGGAGCATATGAAAGTGTGTTATCACTTCATGCCTAATGCGTAGATGCTAATTCGAATCTGTTTCTTAGCAACCGCCAATTAACCAATCATGTAGTGATTAAAAAGTTCTATTGGAATGTAATTTACTGCGACACTTGTAGGTGGGAAAACTTGCAAAATCGCCAGTGTATCAATACTTATTTTCCTTACTGTACAAAGGCTGTGCATTCAGGGTACAGCACAAGATAAACAGTCATGCTGAGTCAACGGCACAAAAACAACTGACAGAAACACAACCTGGCAATCTCGTGTTTTCCAGCTAGATCTCAGTACACATATCTTTGGGACAAGATAAAGCCACAAATTTCAGGATATACCCCAAAAGCCCATAATACAGGTAAACAGCAACAGTTTTGAAGTACAATATGCAGGTTCACAATTGCAGGTTTAAATCCCAATGGCCCTTTCCTTGCAAAAGCAAAACTAAATAGCCACAGTTAAAAATCAATCAATCCCTAAAACTCCTTTGCATAGTGTCAGCAACTTCTGGTGTACAGGATCATGAATTGACGTACAGGGACAAATTTAAGGATCTCCAGGAATCCTTTCCATAGTTTGAGTAAGAATAGGATAAAAAATTGCAATACAGATACCATGTACAGCACAGTGGTTAGCACTGTTTCCTTTCAGTTTTCGGGTTCTGGATTCAAATCCAACCAAGGACAACATCTGCATGGAGTGTTTGGGTGTCATGTATGTATTTTGGTGCCCAGGAGCCATTTTTTTTGTATGCATTAGTAGTGTAGAATGCGCCTGAATCTATGAACCTGCTCTTTTGTGGGTCATAGATGTAGTGCTTTCTAGCTAATAAGCAACAATTCTGGCTCAGGTAAACCATTTTTAAAGTGAAAAACTAAGGCTTAAGGTCAGAAGCCAGGGAGCCGAGCGCTACACAGAAGTGTGTTGCTTGCGGAGGTCCAGGTGCATGATTATCAGCGTCTAATGGTTAGTGCCAATCACTTCCTTGAAGACTTTACTGTTTCCAGTTTTAATGTGGTCTACCTGTTCCAGCAGTAATGCACCTGGATTTGCCTATAAACTGTCATAAATGTGTAGATTCGTATGGTAGTAGTGTGACACGCCTCCAGCACGACCCCCGTCCTCAGACATATCACAAAGTGCTTTGTAATGCGAATAATATTAGAATGTGCCTGGTTAATATAGCTGTGCCAGTTTTCGGGCTGAAAAGACGCCAGACTTCTGGCGCAGCCCTGTACATACATGTCACCCTATATGCTCCTCCTTTGTTTGTGCAAGTTTGGGTACTCGGGATTCTTCCTAAAACATACAATCAGGTTAATGTGGAAGGTAGGTTATGGGTACCCCATATGGACAGGGAGAAACATGAATGATGGCAAGCACTACATTTTAAAATGCATAAATAAAACAAAGGGTTCAGTATGAGGTCCAGAACAAGACACAGGGTTTACATGGAAGCATGAGTTCAGAAGAAAGGGTCCAGAGACAGAACAGAGTAACTAACTAGTGCAGTACAAATCAATAACCAGCGCTGAACTTGGTACCCATATACAGTGTCTCACAAAATTGTGTACACCCCTCACATTTTTGTAAATATTTTACTATATCTTTTCATGGGACAACACTGAAGATATGACACTTTGATAAAATGTAGTCAGTGTACAGCTTGTATAAATTCTGAGTGCTCTCATAATAACTCAACACACAGCCATCAATATCTTAACTGCTGGCAAAAAGTGAGTACGCCCATTTTCCCTCCACGGTGTCATGTGACTTGTTGGTGCTACAAGGTCTCAGGTGTGAAAGGGGAGAAGGTGTGTTAAATTTGGTGTTATTGCTCTCACACTCTCTCATACTGGTCACTGGAAGTTTAGCATGGCACCTCATGTCAAAGAAGTGTCTAAGAATCTGAAAAAAAAGAATTGTTGCTCCATATAAAGATGGCCTAAGCTATTAGAAGATTGCAAACACCTTGATACTGAGCTCCAGCATGGTGGCCAAGACCATGCAGTAGTTTAAAAAGACAGTTTCCCCTCACCATGGTCAACCAAAGAAGTTGAGTGCAAATGCTCAGTGTCATATCAACAATTGTCCTTTTATTTCTAAAGATGATGCACAAGGAAGCCCGCAAACAGTTTGCTGAAGACAAATAGACTAAGGACGTGGATTACTGGAACCATGTCCTGTGGCCTGATGATATCAAGAGGACTTTATTTGGTTCAGATGGTGTCAAAAGGGTGTGGCAGCAACCAGGAGTACAAAGACAAGTGTGTCTTGCCTAGAATCAATCATGAGGATGGAAGTGTCATAATTTGGGCCTCATTAGTGCTGCTGGCTGTATGGGAGCTACAGTGCATTAAGGGAACAATGAAGGAAAACATGTACTGTGACATACTGAAGCAGAACATGATCCCCTCCCTTAGGAAACTTGGCTTCAGGGCAATATTCCAACATGATAACAACCCAAAACACATCATCAAGATGCCACTGCCTTGTTAATGAAAATGAAGATAAAGGTTCTGCACTGGCCAAGCATGTCTCCAGACCTAAAGTCTATTGAGCATCTGTCGGGCATCGTCAAATGGAAGGTGGAGCGCAAGGTTTCTAACATCCACCAGCTCCGTGATGTCATCATGAAGGAGTGGAGGATAATTCCAGTGGCTGCTGCCTGTGAAGCTACAGTGAACTCCATGCCCAACAGATTTCTGGAAAGTAATGGTGGCCACACAAAATATTGACACTTTGGGCACAATTTGTCCATTTTTACTTAGGAATGTACTCACTTATGTTGCCAGCGGTTTACACATTGATGGCTACATGTTGAGTTATTTTGAGGGCACGCCAAATTTACACTGTTATACAAGCTGTGCACTGACTACTTTACATTGTATCAAAGCTTCATATCTTTAGTGTTATCTCATGAAATGGTATAATAGAATATTTACAAAAATGCAAGGGATGACCTCACTTTAGTGTGAAACTGTAATTCAAATACCTCACCAAGCACCGTGATGGGTGGAAAAAAAAATCCAGCATATTTCTGTTTCCAGATTATGCATAATAAAATTTGTCTTCAAATATGTAATTTCTCTCCTGCCTGGTTACAGATGCCCTTCTAGGTTACAGACCTCTACAGTTTGGCAGGAGTGGTCTGGCTTGTTACAGCATGTCTTATTAGCAGGATGGGAGCTTGCTTCTCAGTCTCTACTCTTACTTGTTACTGAACAGGGAAAGCTCAGTAGCCTTGTGTCATCCTGTCAGGGCTGAAGAACACATAGCTGCTGAGTGACACTGTTATCACTGTGTGCAATTACACATATAAGCATCGCAAGTATTTCTCTTGATGTAATACATTTTAAAAATGCATTTTATGTTCGCTGACCACTTACGGGTCAAATGGGAGGTCCGAGAATAATTATTTTATGACTGTATGGTATCTGTGAGCCTGTGTTGTTTGTAGAGACGGGGCTGCAAATTTTAAGAATAGCCAAGAGCAGTAAAACTGCATCTGGCAACCAGTGTTAGAGTGCTTTCACACAGTGCAGTTTTGGTCCAGTTTTAACTGCGCTCCAATTAATCTGCCTTTATTACCAGCAAGCTTCTTTCAGTTGTCTAAATTGTTAATGACTGTGTGTGAATTCTTGTGGATTACAAACACACTAATTGATTCCTCACTTCCAAACAGTTTACATAAGTGAAAGAACCTTGCTGGTAATAAAGGCAGTTTAATTGGAGCACAGCTATAACTGCACAAAAACTGTGCTGTGTGAAAGCAGCCTTACAATAATTTCCAAGTGCTTGGTCACTTCCAACCTCATTTGAGTTTAATAATACAGCTGGGAACAGATTACATATATGCAGAGCAAACATCACTTGGCAGTAGTTTCCAGCATGTCTGTTCATAATTCTTTTAACACTAATAAAATCATTAGCTTCTACCACATTATGTAAATTACAAAGACATTGTTTTGATGTTGCAGCATGTGTGACTAGCTTGAGATCTAGCTGACATGAATAAATGAAAATTAAACATTTCTATTAAGGTGTGTTCACATAATCAGGTTATTAGATGCCGTTTTTAAATCCAAGGTAAGAATAAATTAAATATATATATAATCATATGTGTCCTATTATTTTTTACTAAATTTCTATATAAGGAAAAAAATTTCCTAATGCATAATTTTATTAAATCATTAAATAGATAGTATCTCCACATAAAATAGTCTGTAGCTCAACACATGTCCTGCCACAAACAATAAATCTATTGTAACAATACATGAAAAATTCTTAATTACCTTTGGCTAAGGAACAAGAAATATCCTTAGTATGCCCTGATTAGATAGCTGGTATATCCCTAGTCTACAAATAACAATGATGTCCCCATCTGGAACCTTACCCTGTCATAAGTAGTACCCTATGTAGGATTATATAAATATCTGTATGCCCTATAGAAGATAACATTGGAGCAGGCTTTTACAATCTTATAGGCCTTGTGCAAACATCTGCATTAAGTCTATGCCTATTTTGCATATGTAGATGAGGGTACAACAGATAAAACATTCCTAACTGAAATGCAAGCATATCTCTGTGTTCCACAGAATTCTAGTGGGGCCTTTTGTAGAATGCTGGACCATGAGTCTTCGCATTGCGCAAGGTGTCACCAAGAGATTATTCCTTTGCATTTCAATGGAAGGATTGTTTTCATCAAAAAAAGTTAAACTGATTCTGTTAATTAATTTTAAATTAGCCAATCAGACGATTTTTCATGTTATCCAATGGGGAAAAATTGTATAAGAAGTGATGAAAGATTGTTAAAGGGTGTGGCTGAATGGAGGTATGACATCGCAGTATTAAGTACATTCATCCATAACTTTTTGGGAAAAGAGCAGACATAATTTGCTGTCTTTAGAGACTGAAATCTGAAATAAAGGCTTCATCTCTTGAAAAGAACCAAGGTCGTCTGTCGTGGATTTTTATCTGGGGGTTGTGAAAGGTGGACACATTCTATAGCTTTCTCATAAGGGTTATAGAGTGGTATATACCTCATTGTTCATGATCAATTACTACAACACCATAGAAATCCCTTACAGTCCCATCCCAACATGTTTTAGTCATTCCACTACGTTACATGGATCTCATCAGGGGACGAATGGGGGGATACAAAATAGACCAAGAGGTGGCACAAGACAGAGGGGTGTCCTGATAACAATGAGGTCAACACCAGAAGTATTCAGCGTAGTCTATAAACAGCACTAACTTCTCAAAATAAGGGCAACAATCCCTATAGATGGATAGGTAAAAGATTAATGAATGCAAAAAGATGCACTATGCACAAAGAAAAACCAAATTGCACAATAAAATTGCAGATATTAACAATGAAATTGCAAGATGTGAGAAAATGCACAATGAAAATACAGAAAGTGCACGATAACAATGCAATACACAGTGACATTGCTAAATAGGCACACAAAAAATGCAATAGGTAGTTTACATAGGCAACTATTTCAAGGTCAAACAAGTTTTTTGGTTGACATCAAGGGATCTGTACTGGTAATATCAGGTGCAATGAAAAGAACAGGCTTACCTAGTCTGCAGGGGCCCACAAACCCTCTACCAAACAGAGTATAGAGTAAGGCTATGTTCACATGGCGTAATTGAGGCGCGTACAGTACCGCCGCAATTACTCCAGGTGCTTTGGGAGTCACGCTAATACGCACGTACACCCGCGGTGCGGGGGGGCCGGCAGCCCGCCGGCCCCATTGACAGTCATTGCTTGCGGCGCGTATTCGCCGCAAGTAATTGACATCTCACTTATCTCCCTGCGAGCAGGGAGAGGAGGCATAATCCATAATTCTCTATGAGAACTATGGACTACCCTAATTTCGGCTCGCATCTTGCCCGTATTAAAGCGCAAATATGCGGTGAAATGCGCGCCGAAATTTGTCCGTCTGAACATACCCTAACAATACCTGGTCTCAAGTAAACCAGCAGCCTGACACAAACACACAGCTGTACGCTGTGTCAGCCACAAGAGTTTTTCATGTATTGTTACAATTGATTTATCATTTGTAGAGAGGCATGTGTTGAGCTAGAGAGTATTCTTTGTGGAGATACTTTTTAATGATTTTATAAAAGTTATGTTTTAGGACCATTTTTTCCTTATCTAGGTTTTTAGTTGCGAATGGTCAGGAAACTGTTTTAACATTATGCGTTTTATGGATAATCATCCATTTTTACACAGCTTTACCTGCAAAATTGGCCACCATATATGGGCAATGCTCGTATGCATACAGTAGCTACAGACTGGGACTGTACCCTGATCCTGAGCATCCCAGACCCCATAACATTCACATCTGAAAATGTTGGACATTAAAGGTATGTTAAGCTTAAAAGACATGATCTTTTACCTCTTTATCTTTTTCCTTTATTATTGTGGTACTCTTAACTCTCTATTTGCATATATTTATAAGTTTTTATTTAATATTAACAAAATGATAACAAAAATCGTTTCTAGAGTTTTTATAAACACAGATTTAAAAAAAAAATAATGGTAAGGGATTATTTAATTTTTGATGGGGCTTTTGTGCATTCCTTCTGCTAACATGGTTCATATGTAGAACCTATGCGTAATAAGAGACGTCACTTATTTTTTCACTGCTGTGGATTGGAAGATCTGCATTGGAAAACTCAACACTATATAAGCTACAGCACTTCAATGCATTTATGCATATTTTGGTGCAGAGAGCATGTAGATTGTGCGCTGAAAAATCCAAACAGTTTTCCAGAAATATGTGGGTACATTCCATTGAGTTGGACCCTCAGAATAAAATTCACCCGCACAAATTTGCAACAAGTGAGTAGAAAAAACGTCAGCAAATTAGGACATTTGGACATACTCTTAACCAGCTCTATATAATTTCTTATTTACCTTTTTTAAATGCCTTTATGCGAGACAAAGAAACTGATGTATGAAAACTGTCTAGGTGTAAGACTTCCTTTGTTGCCCATAGCAACCAATCAGAGCTCCCTTTCATTTCCTATAGTCTTCTGAAACAATTAAAGGGTCTCTCGGGGGCGTGGCCGGGAGGCGGTAGAAGAAGGACTCAAGGCACGGGAGCTCCCGCTGACAAGCCACTATTACCCTGGTTATCCTGCTCGATCCTGCTAAATATCGGCCCCTATCCACAGGGGAGGAAAGTGGTAGCCAACGTGACGCGATCGGACCTTGGACCGACGGTCTGCAGCGGAGCGGAGAGGTCAGGGAGACCGGGCCTATTCAAAACGCGCGGTCCCGCCATTTTGTATGCCGCGCGGAGCGCCCGCCGCATCATCCTGCTGAGAGCCCAGTGGTGGGGGTGAGGAGTGCGGGACTGCCTATAAGCGGGAGGCTTATACAGAGAGCGTCGGAGCGCGTCTTCGTTCCCCTCTGCATCGGCGGTCACATACCCTGCTGCCTCCGCTTCGTGTGGGGGCAAGAGGCCTCCTGCTTCAACGGGGAACTGCATCTCCTCGCCAAAGCAGCGTGCGGGATCCCGAGGCCGGCAGCCCGAAGCAGCGGGAGTACAACGGAGCGGCCACTCGGGAGCAGCCTGGTAACGGGGACTGTGAGTACTGCGCCCCTGGCAGATTTGCGCGCCTAGCACCGTGTGTACGGCCGGCATGTTCTGGTGTTACACCAATCTGCATTTACACTGGACAGCAGTGACTCATAGTTGCCAACTTTTGAAAATGGAAAAGCAGGAGATTAAAGAGGGAAAAATGTGCATGGACATGCCCATCTTTTGTGTGCCACACCCCTTCAAAAAGCCACACCGACTCCGCCTAACTACATAATGTCTTTGAAAGAAAGCCAGGTAGATGCCCTTATAGCCAGGTAGTAGCCACCCATAACCAGGTAGTGCCCCTTACAGGCAGGTAGATGCCCCCTTGTAGCAAGGTAGATGCCCCCTCTGTAGCTAGGTAGTTGCCCCCTTTGTAGCCAGGTAGTTGCCCCCGTTAGTAGTCAGGTAGTTGCCCCCTTTAGTAGTCAGGTAGGTAGTTGCCCCCTTTAGTATTCAGGTAGGTAGTGGCCCCTTTAGTAGCCAGGTAGGTAGTGCCCCCTTTAGTAGCCAGCCAGGTAGGTAGTGTCCCCTTTAGTAGCCAGCCAGGTAGTTGCCCCTTTAGTAGCCAGCCAGGTAGTTGCCCCCATTGTAGCCAGCCAGGTAGTTGCCCCCATTGTAGCCAGCAAGGTAGTTGCCCCCATTGTAGCCAGCCAGGTAGACCCCCCCCATTGTAGCCAGGTAGTGCCCCCTTTAATAGTCAGGTAGTTGCCCCCTTTAGTAGTCAGGTAGGTAGTGCCCCCTTTAGTAGTCAGGTAGGTAGTGCCCCCTTTAGTAGCCAGCCAGGTAGGTAGTGCCCCCTTTAGTAGCCAGCCAGGTGGGTATTTGCCCCCTTTAGTAGCCAGCCAGATAGGTATTTCCCCCCTTTGTACCCGCCAGGATTTTTCCCCCCTTTAGTAGTCAGCCAGGTATTCCCCCTTTGTACCAGCCAGGTATTCCCCCCCATTTAGCCACCAGGTAGTTGCCCCCTTGTAGAGCCACCTATTGCCCCCTTTTAGCCCCGGTATTGCCCCCTTTTTACGAGCCGGTTTTGCCCCCATTGTAGCCACCCAAAACCCCCCCCCCCCCCTTGTAGCCAGGCAGACCCCCCCAGTAGTTAAAAAAATAAAATAAAAAAATCCACTTACCTACCAGGCTCCTGCAGCTCCGCCGGGCTCCGCCCGATCTCCTCACGAAGCGGGGGGAATGAAGCACCGCGCGTATTTCCCCTCCCGCCCTGCCCTGTATGCAGGCGGCAGCGGCGCCGACATACAGGGGGAGGAGGGAGCGCTCCCTCCTCCCTCCTCCAGCTCACAGTGAGACCGCTCGGGCGGGTGAGCGGACCTTGCGCACAACGCTCTCCACACGCTCTCGTGGGAACGGCACCGGCGCGCGCCGGAGTTGCAGCTCCAGCGCTACTCCGGCGACACGGCCATTTAGGAAATGACAAATCCACCGGGGAGGGAGGGGGGGGTTACCGCTATTTGGGGCGGAGAGTTGGCATGTATTGCTAGTGTCACGGCTCCTTCCCGCTCCTCGGCCCGCTGGCCCGTGGGCGCACCCGTGTACCCTCCTCCCCGGAGTGCCAACGGGTAGGGTGCCGCAGCTAGGCAGCAGGGCAGAGACTTTAAGGGGTGTCATGCAACAGGCCAGGGACTCACTAACCCCGCTTCTGTGCCTGTCCGCGTCTCTGCCGGACAAGGATAGCTCGTGCCTGTGTACTAAGGCTGCGTGCTGCGATCTTTCTCGTGGATTTTAAATGGGCACTGCACTCCCATTAATTGGCTAATGGCCATGGCGCATTCCCAATACTTAAGGTAGGTACCACTATCATCCTTGCTCGGATATATGTTACATCGTGCCTTAGTTAAAGCGTTCCAAGTTATTCTCGCGCCTTTCTGTCTTGTACCAGACCCTTAATATCTTTACTCGACTCCGTAACTCTGCCGCCTGCAGACATTTCCCTGCCTGTCACAGATCCTCTATCATTGCCCGCGCTGTCATGTCCTTCTAGCATGCCTTCGAGTTACGTTCTCGGACTACGATTTGGTACCTCGCTGCACCTCGAGCTGCCACCGTCAAGCAAGTCAGTCCAGGGGGGACGACCTGGTAGCCTCAGCCACTGCAAGGCCATCCTAGCTTTTGCCGGCGGCTCTGGTGAAAAACCAGGGAGGCTAGTATTTGATTCCGTTCACTGGCGTCGGCTTAACTTTACCATTCGCTTGCGGTGGTCCGGGCGGTTCCATACCAAGCCTTACAGTTTAGATCCAGCCAGGATCCACAGACCAATGGTGGCCCATGCAAAGCATCACGGATCTCACGCACGATTGTTGCCCTGCACTTATCGCAACAAATCGACACAACTAAGGTCATGTTGCGTCCATGAGTCTGGCAGATTCTTGCTATCCAGCCAGCCAGTCTCCGCCCACCATCGTGCTACGTATACATCTGCAGTTCCTTTGGCTCCGTGGGACCTCAAAATTCGGCTACCTCTCAATCCTTCCAGTTTGCCGGTGATCCCAAGACCTCTGCCGGGGTTTACGTACTCAGTGCTCAAGCACGTGGAGCTGATGGCGGATCAGTTTCCCTCAGGAGAGGGTTGTAGGAGGCCTTTTGATTGTGAGTCTACTTTCAGGAGAAAGGCCCTGGCTTGGGGAACCCCCTCTGGAGACCAGTCAAAGGCGCGACCCTGTGTCTGTCGGACTAAAGATACATTCCTCCTGGAATTTCCGCCACCGTTCTTCAGAGGAGCCGGGCACGTGCATCCTCCGCCGAGACTGCCCTCTTGAGTCTCTTCAGGGCGATGTCTTTCTGTGGGGTGACTATGCGGTTCCATATTCCGTACCCTGGTCTTCGGAGCTCGACATGGTAACAATGCCGCCTCCTTCTGCGCTACATTCAAGAAGGGTATGTCCAGCTGCGGTAAAGGTAAAGAAGCCTTTGGCAGCAAGAGACCCTTCCCGTCACCTCCCTAAACGAAATTTTTATCATTAGCTACTCGTATATGATGTAGGTTCGCAGTAGAGGCACGGAGGAGCTCGTTCGCCAAGAATAGAGACTCTGCTCAGTCCTAGTCGGCAATTCCACCCGAGGCTATCTGTGTTCAGCATTCTCCTATTCCACCTCATCAACCTCAGAGGTTGGATAACTATGATGCAGTGGACCCGGGCTCACTTATCGGGAGCATAGAACTGAACCGCGTATTGGCAGAGAAGCTTATTGCCTCTACTGCGCAGCTCCCGACCACTTCAGCAGAATTCTGTCCCTTCGTCCTCTAGCGTCCGGGAATACGCTCTTCACCTAGGTGCGGGGGAGATGGCCACGGGCCCTTTTTTTATGGGGGGTATTGCAGTTTCCTACTATCCTCGTTTGTGATGCCAGTAGAGGTGACTTTCTGTTGCTGGTCCTTTCGTTACGGAGATAGTTCTGCCTTCTGGACTCGGATCTGCGAGGAACTTCTTCTTTGCCTATTGGTAACCGGTACCGCTCATACCGTTGTCGGTCTGGAGAAAAAACCCCTGCCTATTCTGCTTAATACTATCTCGGTCTGTGGGGAGCTTATCTCACTGATCCCTACGGTACACTAATCCCGGCGGGTGACTCTCCGTGTGGAGGTCCATACATAAAGAGAAGTTCATGGTTCAACCGTTCCTTGTCCAGTGCTTCCTCGGCTATACTTCCTGTGAGTGGCTTCTCCCTTGGCTGCTATGTAGGCCATGTCCCTACGCAGAGTTGCGAAGACGGGCACGCTAGTCCTGCAGTTGGGGGACCGGAATGCAGAACTGCTGTCTTGGCGCGGTACCACGCGCCGGTGAACTTTCACTTTCCTCCGCTCCGGCTTAGTAATACGTTGCCTTTGGTCCTTGACGGACCGTAAGTACAGGACTTTGGGGAGTATTCTCCTGAGAAAGGAGGCCCGACTTCGCTGCCCCACATCGGCCTTACAGACCTGCCACTTATTGACCTCCTCCTGAACCAGGTCCTACGCGGGGGTGGTGTGGGTCTACCCACTGTACGTGCCGGAGCACTCAGGCCTTTGTCGGCCTACATCTGGAGAATCTTGCAGAAAGGATCATCATCGTTAAGTCCTCATCCCACAAGCGGCAGCCGGGTTTTTCTTGTGCAGAAGAAAGATGGTTCTCTCCCAGTCCGTGCATAGACTATAGGGGTCTCAAGACAGTCAACCGTAAAAAAACGTTACCCTCTCCACTAGAATCTCGGAAGCTGTTTTGGACCGTCTCATGGGCGCTAGAGTGTTTTCAAGTTGGAATCTACCGCTAGGCCTTACTACTCATCAGAATTCGAGAGGGGGATGAATTGGGAAAACGGCATTCAACACATGAGACGGGCATTTATCAGAATATCTCGTGATGACCTTTTGGCTATGCAACCGTCCCGGCCGTTTTTCAGGAGTTTGTCAATGGACGTTGTCCGGGTCCTCGCTTGTACACCTCGTCTTATGTATATTGGAACGATATTTTGATTTTTTTCCCCTGACATACAGGACCCACCGGAGACATGTACGCCAAAGTACTGCGTCGCACTGCGGTGACAACCGGACAGGTATGCCAAACCGGAGAAGGTGTCGGTTCCACCAGGCCTGCCTTCCTTTCCTTGGGGTAATAGTCTATGTTACGAAGGCCTTCAGATGGACTCCTGCAAAACTACTCTGGTTTCAAACGATGTGTGCCTAGCGCCCTGTCGGGGTCTCCGCTCTCCCCCCTCCCCCCCCCCTCCCCCTCCCCACCACCCCTCCCCCACCCCCTTTGGGCGAATTCAACGATTTCTAGGATTCGCCAATCTACTACCGGCGTGCATTCACCCACTTATTACTGGTAGTTGGCTCCTCAAATTTTGTGGCACTTCTCACCCGGAAGAACGCTAATCCGTAGATGTCTGGTCCCCATCATCTCGAGGGAAGGTTCTCCAATTAAAGTTCATGGCTTCTAGTCCGCACTCTATTTTGGCCGTTACGAACATCCTGGAGAGATCCACTTCTGCGGGAGGTAGATCCTCTTCCGTTGGAGCAGGGGGGACGGTCCTGACCGTGAAGGGACCTATTGGCAAAACGTCACATGTGGTTCTTTCAAAAATTTTATCTCTTCGGCAGAACGTATTTACGCCATATTGTGGAGTTCGGGAGCTGTTTGGCCATAAAATTGGAATGGAGGAGTGCTAAATCTATTGGAGGGAGCTCGAATCTATTGACGTCTTTAAAGAGCCAATAAACATTCTGGCATCATACTCAAGTCGGGTGCTCATAGCGGAAATAAATCTCTCCAGGCCGGTGGTCTCTTTTTTTTCTCTCGTTTTGAATTTTAAGATCCACTTCGCGACCCGGCCGAGAAAAATATCAAGGCGGATGCCCGTCTCCCCAAGTTCTTCTGACGTTACGGAGTGGAACCTTTGTGCCTCAGATATCATCGCTCCCTGAACAAACTGGTTCCACGTGGCTTCCAGTGATTTCTCCATAGCGTTCCTACAGGCAGAACCTATGTGCGCCCCGCAATCAGGGAGGAGAATTCTCGGTTGGGTGCATAGATCTTTCTAGGAACCGGCCCAGTCCCGGGATACAAAAATCCTCTATGCCTCATCTCATAGTCACTACATGGTGGCCAACCCTGCTCAAGACGTTCATGGGACTTTGTTTCTTTCCTCGATGCACACATGTTGCCCCAAAAACAAGGTTCCTCGCATTCGGACCACTGGTCTCTTAGTTCCCTATGCCTGTTCCAGGAATCTCTATGGACACACAATAGGCTATGGGAACTTCTATCTCGGACACCTGTCCTCCTTTCGTCGGGAAACCGGTTATCTAGGTTTGTCACGCACGATTTTCTAAAATGAGTCCCACTTTGTGCCGCTGACCTGTCTCCCTTCTGCTCACCAATTGCAAGGATACTTCTTCATCACATCTTTCGTCTACTATGTCTTACATTCACACATCGTGCTCCCAGAACAGAGGCAGCCAGTTTGTCTCCAATTTTCTGGCATGCTCGTGTTCCGGTTGCAAATCAAGCTGGATTTCTCTTCCGCATATCATCACCAGATGAAAAATGGACAGGTGTCGAGAGAGAGGGTAAGAACCAAATCTTGGGGAGTGTATCTACGACACTTCGTGTCCGGACGACAGTGAGAACTGGTAAGCGAGTTGCTACCTTTGCGCAGTAGTTCTCTTATAAATATTGGGGAATCGACTCTTACTGGCCTATCTCCTTTCCTGGTGGTCTCCTATGGACCGTCACGCCACGCCATCCCTCCCTTGGCTTCCTCCTCCGAGGTCCCCAGCCGTGGGGGAAATATCAGGTTTCAGGATATCAAGACCATTTGGCGGGAGGAGTCCCAGGACAAGCCTCACTCCAGGCTTCTGCCCGTGATGAAGAACAAGTGCAAAGAAGAGAGGCACCTTTCCCTACGTTCCTCCACAGGATAGGGTGTGGCTATCGTATAGGGAACATACGCCTCTAAAATCGCCCCGTTTATAATTGGGTCCGCAGGTTTTCTGGGGACTCCTTCAGATTTCTGCGACGAACTGAAAAACGGTGTCCTATAAACTATGTCTGCCATCCATCTCTCCGGGGTCCCCTAACGCCTTTCTTGTTTTCCTCCTGAAGCCTCTGGTCCTGAAAGGTTCTGCCCAGAGGGGCGCTTCCTGCTCAATCTCGATAGTAGAATCCCCGGCATGTATTTGAAGTGTAAGGACCATCACTGTCATGAAGATCGTCAGGGGTAAGCGATTATTTTTGTTGAATTGGAGGGGCTTCTGCCACGAAGAGAGGTCCTAGGGAACCAGAGTCAATACCTGTGAATCCAAGACCATATCCGTATAGTCTCCTAAGCCTAAAAAGATGTGGGGAGATCCTAAGGGGGGGTACTGTCACGGACCTCCGCTCCTCGGCTCGCGGGGAAGGGGCCGCGGGTGCATATCCCGTCGACCCCATTCCGGGTGCCCACCGGGGGTCGGGTTTGCCGCAGCTGGCACGGGACAGAGCCGCGGGGTCTGCAAATCTGCAGGGGAACTCACTCTAACCTCGTCCTGGTGCCGTCCGCGTCCTCTGCCGGCCGTGGCTCGCGTGCCTGTGTCCTAGGGCGAGCGATGTGCGCTCGTTCTCGAGGATATTTAAGAGGGTCAGCGGCCCTGTTAATTGGCTTAATGGCAAGGCGCTTTCCCCTACATATTGTGGTATGTCCCACCTAACACTCCTTGCGGGATCTTGTTGCCTCGTGCCTTTTGCTAAAGCGATTCTCAAAGTGTATTCTCGCCTTTTCCGTGTTACCAGGAACCTCTTGCTAAGTTACTGCGGACTCTCGAACCTCATGCCGCCTTGCCCCGACCTTCTGACCCTAGTCACGAATAGAAACTTTCGCATCCCGCTGTCCTGACCTTCTGCCTGCCTCCTCACGACTACGATCTTCGATTCTATACGATTCTACTCGTTTTTGTTACCTAGCATTTACCCCGGCTGCCACCCGCACAGCAAGTCACGTCAGTCGGGGACGAATCCTGGTGTCTCAACTGCCGACCAGCAAGTCTCACCATCCCGATTTTGCGGCGGGATTGGTGGGAAATCGGGGGTACTAGATTCCGTTCCCTGGCGGGGATTTACTACCATCGCTTGCGGTGTCCGGGGATCACTACCCAGCCCTTACATGCAGTGACTCTTCCTATGAGCCAACCCGCATAGGCCTGGCCCCCTGCTATTGGTATTGCCCCTGTACTCCTCAGGTAGTGCTGGCACTTGGGGTATGGGTACCTGCAGAAGCCTGGAAGGGGTTAACTGAATTTGCCCCCAGCTGAACAAAATTTCCAGGCAGTGAGACCAGTAACAGAGCTGCTTGCATTCTTTAACTATTATTAAACCACCTGACTCTGCTGCCATCTAGTGGCTCCCTGGGGTATACCACACAGGAAGATATCCTGCAAATTGCCCATGAGTTTATAATGTCGGTCTGTCTGCTCCGCGGTCTCACTGGGACTGTTAGTTAAATACCATACATAACTCTTTATCGGGTCTGGACTGATCCCTGAATACGAGACCGGACCGGCTTAGCATACAACATCTATGTACTGGATGTGAGACCCCTGCCACGGCTCTTGCCCAGTTGATGAAACAAGCAGGGGAGGAGAATATCGAGCTGGGTCACTGGTGGCTCTTCACTGGGTATTGTGTAATCTCCTCAGAGCCTGTGTCACACAAACCATCGCTTGCACAACTTCTGTTGTGAGACAGTGAACCACACCAACAGGTATCCTGTTGCTGCCTGTCTTGCTGTCTCAATAGCTAAGTGCTTCCATGCATCCAGGACTATGACCTCTGACAATGATATCTTGAAGTTTTGTCTCTGATTTTATGAGTTCGGGGGTCCCCACTGTAGCAGCTGGTCATCCTAACAAAAACTACTTCTTACCCAGTCCTGTTGATCTGTCTCCTAACCCACCTGAATCAATAGAAGAAATTGGCGCCTGTTAAGCCTTCCTCCAAAGGCGCTGGAGAAAAACTGGACAAGTACCGTAGATCTGAATGATATCTATAATGCTGACTCTGAGCAACTTCCTGATATTCCAAACAGAACCCGTCTCAGAAACCCTCTGAACCAGAGTCTCTAATAAACCCTGAAGACTCCTTGAGTTTGCTTGCTGCCTTATTACTCTTGTCAGGACTGCTCTAACTATACGTATCAAAGAAATGAAGGTTGGAATTCCTTGATTCGGCCCGAACGCTGCAGAAAACCGTGATAGGAGTAACTGAGGGTAGAAACACAGAGTTAGTATAACCTGGGTAGATTCAAACCTCCCCCTCTGATTCGTCGGTATGAGGAAGCGCAAAGACATATCTCCTGACTCCATTCAGGCACCTGGATGGACCAGGAAAAACCGGGTATCTGCGAAGGTTGCAACCTACGGTTTGTAGGCCTCCGGAGGAGATCAGAAAACCACTCTCAGGAATCTTCCTAGAAAAATACTGCTATCATCTACGTTCGCAGAGACAAGTTCTCCGTTGTTGTTTGCGGTAGAGAGCGCGACCCAGACAGAATCCTGCTACCTATACCCCCCCCCCGGGAGCGCCTACACGCTAAATTCATGACCGAGTTCTAAACTATAGGGAAGAGATCCTATCTCTCAGACTTTACTAGGGAAAAGCCCATAGTTATAGGGCAATGCCCCATGATCCTGAGTCTTACGCCAGGAATTTCTCAATTGAATTCTAAAGGAGTGGATGGAGCTTAGTTTTCTCAGCTAAGCAGATGCTCGGGGTGCTGAATCTGAAATTTCTATGCTACTACCAGCAAGTAACTTTAATAGTGTTCGTCTGAGAACAAGGATTTCTTCTTCAAACACCCCCCAGAGACCCTGGACTGGATTAGAGTCTGTCCGCCTGTTGGTGCCGGTCCACCTACAGCCAGCGGGCTGACTTGATAGCGTGTTGTCACGTAGGGGGGCTAACCCACCTGGGTGGATCTTGAGTGCTTATGATAATATGTTGCATAATGTGTTCTCATTATCGCTTTGTTTCTCCTTCTCTAACCCGTATCTTTCCTTCCCTTTACGTATCTTTCCTCATTCTATGCCCCGTCTTCTCACCTCCCTCCCCCCCCCTTTGTTTTTTTTTTATCCCCCCCCTCTCTCTCTTTTTTCTATGGGCCCCTTTATTTCTTACTAATTTCTGGTAATGGATGGTTACTTATATTCCTTCACATGTTGCATATTCTGTCAGGATAAGTATATAGGATTTCTAGATTATATGATTAGGGATCGTTCTTGAGTTCATCGTCTAAGGGGTCCCCTGGCTTCCCTCTGTGTTAGTGTTTCCAGGTTATGATGTTTCTATCAGTAGCTTCTTCTATGGCCTGGGATTATTTGGGGATCCACTATTCACTTCGTACATGTTTGTAACGAAAGTAGGGTGGGAACAGGGTTCAGTTGGGGTTTTTTCTTTGTTCAGCCATCGGATGCTTTATCTCAAAATATCTTACTCTTGTTGTATACTTTGGTGTTGTCAGGTGAAATTTACATCGTTCTAACTGGATTATTGTCTTTTCTTGTGCCCTACCTTTCATTCTTTACTCGACTTCCCAATGAGCCGAAACATACGATTTCATTGTTAACTTGGATATGTCAGGGTGGCTGAAATGACCGCGTCAAGCGACGCAGTTAGGTCCTTCAAATACCTTGAGAAGCGCAGAGGTGTGAATAATGTGTCTCAAGGAGACACATATGATCCCTGACAGGACTGCCGCTGCTGAATCGCCCTTGGTTTGGTGGGCTTAATCACTCGCCACATTTACAAATTGTGCTGAGGGGGGTCTATATTCTTTATCGCGGTCGGCGCGGTGCATTCTGCATTAACTAGGGCCAAACTGACACGGTGGGCAGATATGTAATTCCTGGGTATGACATCTTTTCCATGCCCATTAATTATTGTTTAGGTGAGTACGTTCCTCCCCATATTCATTGGTTGTTAATTAGGGAAACTTCTAGGGATTATAGCTTCATATCCGTCACAGTAGTGCCTAGTATTTGGCTGGGAGGATTCCACATTGCCCGTGGGACTGATCACCTAGTACAGAGCGGTTACCGCTGCGCTCACACTCATGTGTAGGTTCCGGGCCTTTCGCCCTTCAATCTCTGTTTTGTCTTTGATATTAGGGATGACTGGCGCAAATCTTGATCCCTTCAGCATGCACATACTTCTGCTAACTCCTCAGTTTAATGCGTTCTCCTCGTATTGACCTTATGTTGTAAGGCGTCTCTTCTTGTGCCTGGTGTTATGTCAGTGTTGGTACTCCTGGCCTGATTCTAGATTTCAGACCATGCCCCCAGATTGTTGAGCTCTCAAGCTGGACAATATGCCTCATAGATACAGGGTGTAAGCGTACACTGATACACGTCTGGGCTAACATTACCTACCTTCCAGGCGCCCTATTTCATGATAAATGGCAGCATTTTCAGAGAAATCGGGGGATCGGACTGCAGTGGGTGTAACATGGAGGCGTTCTAGGCAGTCGTCAGGGGAGTGATGTGACTACGGCTATAACATTGTTCTTAAAAATATGGGATGGGACTCATAAGGAGCTCCAGTGGGCTAGGGACGTCTCGGAAGCAGAACTGCGCAAGACAAGAGATCCATCTTAATGTTCATAGTGTTGAAGTGGCTGCTGCAAACTAGACTTTATCACGCTTGCCTGGAATTCTAAAAACCACCAGAAAAGGCTTTTTCAGTAAAGCACACAATGCTTACTTGAACATGGGGAAAAATGCAGGGAGGGCATCTGGCTGCATGGGACGAGCAATACGGTTCACACCTGGTATCCATGATTTGGCTCTCCTGATTGGTATCATTTACTCGGTCCCTTGACCATTCCTCCAGAGCGTTCCGAACTTACTCTGAACTTGTACATCCTCTCATATTAACTGCACACAACTTCTGAGATTAAATCATATTTACAAGGGCATTGACCTCCCTTTTCATTGACTTCTGAGGATAGAGGCTTATAGATAGCCCACTTTCAGAACTAAGGAATAATAGATATCATTCAGTCATTCCAACCTCGCAATAGTCACAGGAGTCGATGGCCTTCACCCTAGACGAATTTTATAAAAGAGTATGCCACGTTACTGCCCCGCAGCTACTGGAGGTCTATCACGTCCGCCTTTTGTAGACGGAGCCCTTCCTCAATGTGCGATGAGAGAGGCCATTGTGGTAGTTTCTGCCTAAGCACTGGCATGAATCCTTCGGTTCTGTGACTCATACGCCAAATGTCCCTCTCCAAACAGATATTAAAATTTTAGCAACTGCGTTGCTAGACGGGATACTAACATGGTTATCCTGTCTTATAGTGACCTCCGGACCCTCCAAACGTGGCAGAATTCAAGACATGGAAAGTACACTGCCTGAACCTGAGGCGCCTGATACACATATCTCTAGGCGGTTCACGATGACGTGGGGGTCAGGATTATATAGTATCCCCTGGACGACGGCACAAAAGCCTTCGACTCTGTTGATTGGCCGTGTACTTAGTCTTACCTAGGAAAGTTTGGGTTTGGCTTGAGTATTAGAGTGTGATAGAGGCTGGGTAGCGTTCTGTATTCACGAATCCCAGATAGCTTAGGGTAGCTGTGAACGGGTGGGTTTCTTGACCTCTGTTCCCTTGTAGGGGGTACTTGGCAGGGTTGGCCCCTGTCACCCCCTACTTTTTGCACTCGCGCAGTCGGAACCTTTGGATTTGGGCTTGGTTTAGAATCAGGACCCACCTGAAATCATGGGCCTGGTGAACCCTCACTCTATGTGAGAAAATTCAAGTCTCTATGCAGACGACACTATACTATATTTATACTTGACCCCGGGAATCACTACACACTAACTCTGCTGGGTCGTTATGTTACAGAACAGGGATATTTGGGGCTCTCTTACTGGACGTGACAATAAAAATGGTCACAAAATCCAATATTCTACAATGATGATTACAGGTCCCTTCGCGAGGTGCAGTTTGCCTCTCCGCTGGTCTTGGACGTCCAGCATTACCTACTTGGGTTGCGGGTGTTAGATCTGCTAAAGGTAATTCGAGAAGCATTGACCACTTTCACCACTTGTATTGCCTCTATGCAGACCAAGGATAAACTGATGGGGACAAACTTAAGTTGTCTAAAGCGGCCCGGATCAGTTTAGTAATGATGACTATCCTACCAAAAAATCTTATATTACCCTTCAACGCAGTCCCCAGTTTATTTACCATCGACCGATTCTAGTATAAGATTAGAAGTATCATTGCTATCATTGTGTGGCTAGGTGGCGGCGACACCGCCATCAGCTGCTAGACAACTTAACGGACCCCGTGGGATCGAGGAGGAGCTTCCTTTTCCCAGACATCCTGATTTACTACACTAGCTGGCCAGATGTCTCACCTTGCTAGGGGGATGATGAGGAGTAGTTAAGGTTCAGACGCTACTTTGTCTCCCCGTTTATTGGTATATTGAACAGGCACCTCTTTTCACTACCTGTTCTGCAGTAATGCTTGCTCGGGGGGTAATTTTAAGTACGAACATCCCAATTTCTGAGGACAGGCACTTATGGATGTGGATAGAAGGTGCATGCATTATATATACAGAAGGGCTTTGGATCAGTTACTCCCCCTCTCTGGCACAATAGGGCTACTACCTGGCACTGACTCTAGGTATTCTCATGAACTGGGTGGATGCTAGGGGTATTTGGCATCCTGTCTCAGATTTGCATCACCAACACGGGCATTAGACACTTCCCTGAGATACCTAGAGGAGTTTTGATCTGCCAGCGCATCGAGGTGTATTCCCCACGCTCTTCGAGGCCCGAGGGTTTTTTTAACGGCCAGTTTACATCCCTCAATTGGGCCGCTCGGTCTATAGACATTTTATAGTCCAAGTCACCTGCGTTTGTTCTCTCCCACGCGCCTCCAGACGTACCGTTTGTGTCCTGCTTTATGCCTTCTTTCCCCTAGGAGTCAGTGTGGGGGGTGTTTGGACGGCCTTCGTAGGGGCTGGGAGATTGACATGGCCCTTTGAAGCAGGATGAGTCATGGGATTTGATGTACTTCCTCACCTTGATATGTTTTTTTCTGAAATTATAACGATAGATTGACACAAACTCTTTGTCATTCTTAGGTCTTCTAACTACTCACTTCTAGACTCAATAAATTTCGAGATGATTATACGCGGACGAGTGCCCAAAATGTATTAGGCTTCTGGAGTCCTCCTTTCATCTCTCTGGTCCTGTACCAGGGTGCTGGGGTTCTGGCTCAGGTTATCGGTTCTAAAACGATGCAATGGGGTGCCCAATCCCGTTCACCCCTTTGGTCTGTTTATTCGGCCCGGAACTCGATAGTTTATCATCACGCTGCCAGTATTCTTTTGTGGTGGAGGTGCTTTTCTTTGCAAGAAAGGCAGTTGCTAGGTCTTGGCTGGCCTCTAGGCCGCCCTCCATCTCAGAATGGAAGGGACTTATTAACAGCGCCTTACCACATCAGAAATGGTTGTTTCGTCACCGCAACTGCCCAAGCAAGTTTGATAGGATTTGGGGTGGGTGGTTGAGGGCTACAGAAACGTTACAAGATTAACCAGCCCTGACATACGAGAGCCCTTCTAGTCCCTAATGTGGTTGGGAGCCACTCAGCAGCTTCTTAGGGTGTTTCTTCGTGGTCCTTGTTATAGCATAGGGTTCTCTATCATCCGATTCCCAGAACACCAACCTGACTGGTATATAGCATTTTTTTGTTTTTGTTTTTCTTAGCGCGCCCCTGAGACACACCAAAAGTATCACTATCCATTGCTTTTCTGATATCTATGGATGGCTGTTTTATGGTTCCTGCTTGTTGCAGGTCTTGTATCTGTGTTGGGTTGTTTCTCTTTATGTCATTATATTGCTATTCAGTAATATTAATGTGCTCAATCGCATTCTTGTAAATTCTGGATATCTGTATATGGTGTACAATTGTGCTTTTGCTGTGGCGCACTAATCTGTTATTCTGATACTGTCTCTTATTTTGTGGATGTTAATATTAACTATGTCCCTATTGGTACACCTGATAACTGTGTCAATAAAGTTTATTTGCTGATTTAAAAAAAGGGGGGCTCTCAGATTGGTTGCTATGGGCAACAAAGAAAGACAGACCTAGACAGTTCACACATGCGGCCCAAAATAATTATGAAAAAAAGCAGAAAGATTGATGTGGTCAAATAAATCTGAATGTTCTTTTTTAATGTCATAAATACATGCAAATAAAGAGTTTAGAGTTAAAAAAAGAATATTCTTAACAAAGGTTAATGTGGTTAACACTATGCTGAGTCACAGGCAGCTTCAGACTCACACCTCCTGGTTCCTAGGCTGTGGGTGATTTTATAGCAGTAATTGGTATAACATTTCTGCTCTTCCTAACTGAGCCTGGTACAGTTCAATGACTGCATGAGATTTAATCTGTAGGAAACGAAGCTATAGATCTTCAAGGAGTGAAAACAAGTGATTTTCAAAGGTTATCAATATAATCTTGTTAGAAATAAAGACTCTACTCTATTTGATTATGGTGACTTCATTCCCTTCTCTCTGACTAATTAGAAAGGGAGATATGGACAGTAACCTAGAGACACTTTTGTGCACTCAGAGCAGATAAAATATTGCTTATACCCTGACCAGGAGATAACAATGTTGGCTGATACCAGGGCCTTAGCATTAGAAATGAAGAATTGTCTGTCAGACACCTCCATTACTTATACTTGAATAAAAGGGCAAAATAGAACCAAAACAAAAAAACAATACTTTATTTCCATAAACAGTCCCCAACAGCAACTTTTGTTGACTATTTCATAAAATAAATGGATCCAACTTTGGTCCGACTCAATCCTATGGATCCGACTTAGTCCAGCAGGACAAGATCGCATAACTTTAAAGATTGTAAAGAGAGACATATCAGGCACACCTCCAACTACACCCAAACCAATGACATCACACCTGTACATGGCTCTAAACATACCCATGTACATGGCATCACATTAAGACAAGCCTATAACTGTGCCCCACCTAACAGAATCATGCCCAGCTTCCTCTGGCAAACCAGCGCCAACACAACAGCAGCATTACTGGGGTCTATAAAGATGTATTTATATAACATAATATATTGTATATACATAAATCCATAAAAATAGCTGTAATACATTATTTAATTGATGATACCACTATACAAAGATCAAATAATACCACAACATCATGACCACATATAACCACCACATAGTGACTGAGTAATACAGCCATACTTTTCCTGAGTATAAACCAGTGCACTACTACTAACATTCCTGCCATAAAGTGACCCTGTAATGGTAGCTACCAGTTGTACACAGGAGCTCTGCAGACATATAAGTGATTACAGTGCAGTTATATCCATTGACTCATAGATGACATCTTCTCTGATGGGAGTCATTCACTTTCCCTTTTCTTCTTCATTTGCTCCAGGTTGACTATATCTCCTGGCCATGCCTCGTCCCTGCAGAATTAACTACACAAACATCTAAGATTCCTCACCTTTACAGAAGCTCCCTACCTGTTAACCACCTCTGTACAAACTCCCCATGAGGTGATAGGTGGAGTAGGTGGGGCTATAGGAAAATGGGTGATGGTGAGGGGTTTACATTTTGTTTACAAGTCCCCTACTGGGACAAGTAAACAAAATAAAAAAAAAAGTACAACTCAAACGAGAAAAATAAAATAAAAACATGTGCACCATTCTTTTCCACTTTACAAAAGTCAATTGCCCCCCAAAAAAATCTGTCATTTAAAACACACGGTAAATGTCATAAAAAAACACAAAAAAAGTCACAGTATTGCGATTTTCGTTCATCCTGCAGCACATAAAATGGAATAAAAAGCAATCAAAAAGACATATAAATGCCAAAGTGGTACTAGTAAAATGTCAGTTCATCCCGCACAGCTGTGTATACAGAAAAATAAAAAAGTTATGGCTGTCATAAAAGAGTGAGGCATAAATATTGTTAAACACAATAAAAACTTTTTTTTTAAAGCAGTTCAACATAAATATACCCAATTTATGTATATATAAAAAAGGCTCTGTGTGAGCCGAAACGTTGCCCAGTGGACATGAAATAAAGCACATGTATGAATCTCGCCACGTCGGGGCGCACCTTTCCGCCGGTTTTCCGGCGAAATCTGCGCCTGATTTATGTTGGCACTGGGGCGCGCTCATACATACTATGTAAAGTCCGCCGCGCCTATGTTTGAGCCTGCCCGCAGTGGGGGTGCAAATTCCCCAGTGATCATGCGCGGAAAAGTCCGCCGCGCCTCGCTGGTTTACAAAAAAAATATATTAATTCAATAAAATCAGGTTTATTTCTTTATTTTCGTTAGCCAAGGATCAATAGTATTGATGTAACGAAAATAAAGAAATAAACAGGATTTTATTGATTTAATATATTTTTTTCTTTACCCCCATATTATTAGTCATTTTATATACACATCGGGACAACTTCTGTAGTCTTATCATTTGATTTTGGCCAGGTACAGTTTTATTTCAGATTGCAATAGAAAAAACCCATGGGAGCGTCGCTCGCTCTCCATTGGTCCAAATAACCGCGCCTCTTTTAACTTAGCCAATCACAGAGCTCGCTCCGAATTTCTTTTCCCCATAGAACTCTATGAGAAAGTAGCTCGCGCTCTGATTGGCTAAGCTGGACGAGCCCCCGCCGCTTCAACCAATCAGCTCTTTTCTGCCTTTTTACTGTATTTTGAACTGTCCCACCTTTGAATATGATTGGTCAATATTTCTCCATAGGGACTTCCGGGGACGGGGCATCACGCATGGCCGCCTTTTACAAGCGCTCCTGAACCTAGCAGCAAAATCTGGCTAACATCCACGCCATCCTGGCTCCTAAGGCCCTCAGCATACATAGGAGGCCTCTGGAAACGTTGGGGCATCTGAGTCTGGAGCCATTTGCTGGAGACCCCGGGAGTTCGAGGCGGTGAAGAGTGCCGCGAAGGGCCTGCTCGCGCCGGGCTGGGCGCCATCTTGGCCAGACGTGGCCTACTACAACTACTGCCTTTCGGCCTTGCTCTAAGTCGGCTACGACCCGGAGTGGAGCTGCAGCGGACCGCAAAGCGCAGAAGGGCCTGGATATAGCTGCTGACTGCTGACGTGCTGGTGAGCAGTGCCTCGGACGCCCCACTTACCGGCCGGGAGCTGCACGGAGGCAGACGTGACAGTCCACGTCGGGAGCTGCAGAGACACGAGTAGCTGGAGGGCTCGGCGGGGCCCCCGAAGTGCAGGCGTACAGTAGCAGGCGGCGGCGAGGCATCGCGGCTGCGGGAGCGCCGGAGACAAGACGGAGGGGCGCGACCATTAAGGTGCTGCGGATTATCGCCGCCGCTCGGTGACGCAAGGCGGGATCCATTCCGTGCAGGGACCTGCACGGCCCTCAGAAGTGGAGCGATCTGCACAGCTGGGGGACTCGGCGGAGGCTCGGAAATGCCGGCGAGACATAATGTGGAGCTGTGAGTAGCTGGAGGTGCGGAAGCTCTGAGACAGGCAGCCGGCGCGCGTCCTGCAAGGCGCCAGAAACCAGCATTGCTGCCCAGAACTACATAGCAGACCCCAGCCTGCTCTGTGAGTAGCAACGCTCCTGGCCTTACTACTAGAGGGAGGTGAGAGGGGGCTTTGGGCTCTGGCTGGACACTTTATGCTAATCTTGTTGTTTACTTGTTGACTGCCTGGGGACACTACAGGCTGAGAGCCAGGGGTCCATCCCCCCTCCTCTAACCCGCTGCCATCTGGGGACATTGTATTAACCTATATAGTGCCCTCTTAAGGGATGCATTTTCTCAGGACAGTCGCCCTCAACTAGCACATAATCTGCTGCTCTTCCTTAGTGGGAGACTTCACTGAGCACAACCCGGGAGGGAAGAGTGCGCTGGCCCTATTCTGCTATATCTCCACCTGCTTTACTACCACCGCTGTGGCACAATAGAGTTAATTGAAAGTTATCAGGACTGTGGGGGTACGTTACTCCAGAAGGAGACGTTTCCCGGTTATTAATTGCTGCATTAAAAGTGGTGTTCCTCGGCTGAAGAACTGCTGCATGGAAGAGTGCTGCCATCTACAGCTGTTAATAATGATTACAATTCCTCTCTCTCGGCTTTTTGTTTCTGCTGATATGTACCACTAGCCTGATGTGTGAGAGCTGAGACCCCCAGGGGCACCCCCCAATGCTCCAATACGCAATATTACGTCCATAATAATTGCCTGCTCACAGATATGACAACTGGCCCTGGACGACTCAGGAGGCTATCGGCTGCAGATCTATGACCCTTGCTAACTTGCTCTAAGTAGTAGCATAATTATGGACAAATTTCTACAACCTTCTGCCACACCTAAACGCACGCGTTCTCAAAAAACGGCTGCAGATAAAGTACCAGCTACTACAATCTCAAAACAACCTCTACAGAAATCAAGCCCAAACAAAACGCAATCAAAACGCTCTGCTACTATGGCGCAAACGCCACCAACTTCATGTGCTGGAGCTGTCCCACAGACCATGGCTTCCCCCTCCTGCGAGACCGCTGAGCCCCTGGACGCCACTTCGCAGATTTTGTTGATGGTACAGGAGGTGTCTAGAGTTACGCTTCCTGCTCTAGACAAGAGGATGGACTTAATGCAAGCTTCAATCAATGCGGCATTGACCCAGATAACTAGCAACTCACAAAAATTGGTCGAGCTGGAATCTCGCACAGGCACTGTAGAAGATGGTATCACCAGGCTCGACGGGGCAACCTCTGTGCAACAGTCCTTGATCGACAGTTTGCAAAGTAAGATCGACGACCTAGAGAACCGAGCGCGTCGCAATAATCTCAGATTTATCGGTGTACCAGAAGCCATCCCAGTGGACTCGCTTGCCGCATACCTGACGACAAACCTGGCCGCCGCATTAGGCCTCGACACGCCAAGAGATCCTCTCCTCATAGAAAGGGTTCATCGCATGGGCAATGCAGGAGACAGGCGAAACAGGCCTCGCCCAGTGATCGCCAAATTCCAAAACTGGACAATTAAAGAGCGATTTCTTAAAGCGTATCGACAAACGCGAGAGTTGTGGGTAGAGAATGAACGCATTCTAATATTCCAGGACTTCTCTCTGCAAGTCTCACAAAAACGCAAGGCCTTTCATCCAGTCTGCCAACACCTACATGAGAATGGGATACGATTCCAGCTGCTCTATCCAGCGAAACTGAGGGTGACGGAGAATGGACAAACATCTACCTACGAAAGGCCTGAGGACGCAATGAGACGCTTCCTTCCCAATGCGCCTGGATAGAGTAAACGATAACCAGATAACCAGCTGGTGCTTCTCCTGAGATTTTGCAGGTCTTAAGTTAGTTTAGGGGAATTGTATAAGACTAGTAATTGCACTGTTTCAATCCCTTGTCTCTTTTTTCCCCTTCTCCTCCCATCCTCCTTTCCCATGCCCTTCTCTTTGCCATCTCTTCTTGGATGCAGTTCTTGTTCACAGAGGGGGGAGGGGAGGGGGTGGAGTACGATACGATGTTGTTCTGATTTATTATGTGCCAATTAGAACATAGAAGAGGGGCGGGGGACGCCCCACTCTGGGGGCTGCGGCTCTTGAAAAGTTAGTTAACTTTTTCTGTTATAAGCTTGTTGGTTCTCTAAAACTGAGCCTCATAGAGGCCAAATGTTTACAGGGTTTGCTAAATTTTTGGTTTGGTTAATTGTGGTGTGGTCTCTTCTCCTACGTCTCAGGCAAGATGGGTGGGAGGATTGGAGGATGTGGCTCGACATGTGTTGATTGGCTCTCACCTCCCCGCTAGGTAGTGAACATGGGGGCGCTCGCTGGGACGCCCCTCGTGTATTTTGGCCTGCGATATGCTCGCTCCTGCAATTTCCACACTGGGACACAGGATGAGTAGTCCTAAGGTGGAAAGCGGGGCTGGGTCTTCGGCAGTGCCACTCAAGTTGATATCCTGGAATGTGGCAGGACTAAATACCCCAGAAAAGCAAAGACAAGTAATTACACACATGAAACGCACAAGAGCAGACGTATTTTTCCTACCAGAAACGCATTGGCAAAAAGATAGAGTCATCCCAATTAAGGCCCCCTGGTTAGACACGTCAATTCTGGCAAATTACCACTCAAAATCTAGAGGGGTGGCAATATACTTTAGGAAGGGGACCATACAGTCTATAGAGGATAAGTTCGTTGACCCTGAAGGCAGATTCATATACCTAAGGGTACGTATTGCAAACACCACGTATACACTATGTAACGTCTATGCACCATGTGGAGGGAGACGAGAGTTCTTTGCCCATCTTACGGATTTTATCATTACGAAATCGCACTCTAACCTTATACTGATGGGGGACTTTAACGCGGTACTTGACCCCAGAACTGACAGGTCAACACCCCAAACGGGGGAAAACACCAGGGGCTCTCCACTGGAGGATATGGTCAGCAGACCGTATCCCTGACTGTCTTTCGTCCATTTCCTCCTTCTTCTCCTCCCGTCTCCTAAAACTAAACGTGGAGAAAACTGAATTTATTATCTTCCCACCGTCCCACACTATCCCTCCACCTGATCTCTCTATCACTGTCAATGGCTACACTCTCTCACCAGCACCACAGGTCCGCTGCCTTGGGATAACCTTTGACTCTAATCTGTCCTTCAAACCGCACATCCAAACCCTCACCTCTGCCTGTCACCTCCACCTAAAAATTATTTCCCGAATCCGCTCATATCTTAACTCTGAAAGCACAAAAATGCTTGTCCACGTCCTCGTCATCTCACGTCTAGACTACTGCAACATCCTTCTCTGTGGCCTCCCAGCTAGCACCTTTGCTCCCCTCCAAACCATCCTCAACTCTGCTGCCCGTCTGATTCACCTCTCTCCTAGCTACTTCCCTGCCTCTCCCCTCTGCCAATCCCTTCACTGGCTACCCATTGCCCAGCGAATACAGTTCAAGCTAGCAACTTTGACCTACAGGGCTCTCCATAACCTCTCCCCTTCATATATCTCTGCCTTAACCTCTAAATACCTCCCCTCACGCAACTTCCGCTCCTCATAGGACCTTCTCCTCTGCTCTCCTCTTATCACCTCCTCACATAACTGTCTCCAAGATTTCTCTCGTGCTTCCCCCACACTTTGGAACTCACTGACCCAACACCTCAGACTCTCCCCCTCTCTCACCAGCTTCAAACGTAACCTGAAAACCTACCTCTTCAGGATTGCCTATAACCAACATTAACCGTGTTGCACTGCTCCGCCCCACAAACATGTCTGCCCCCCACCTTCTGTCTCTTCACCCCTTCCATGTAGATTGTAAACCCTCCCGGGCAGGGACCTCTCTCCCTCTGTACCAGTTGTTAGTCACTTATTGTCACTTTGTAATTGTTTGACCAATGTTATTTATGTACCCGCCTGAAATGTACAGCGCCCTGGAATCAAGGGCGCTCCAAAATAAATGATAATAATAATAATAATAATAAATAATAATAAGCGTTATTGTGCTAGAGGAAATGAGTTTTAGCTTGCCTATGGCAAAATTGTTATATGACTGACGATATGAAACTTTGATACAATGTAAAGAAGTTAGTGTACAGCATGTTTAAATTTGGTGTGACCACAAAATAACTCAACAAACAGCCATCAATAACTAAACCCCTGGCAACAAACGTGAGTACACTCCTAAGTGAAAATGGACAAATTGTGTCCAAAGTCTCAATATTTTGTGTGGCCACCATTATTTTCCAGCTCTGCCTTGGGCATGGAGTTCACTAGAGCTTCACAGGTTGCAGCCACTGGAATCCTCTTCCACTCCTCCATGATGACATAACGGAGCTGGTGGATGTTAGAGACCTTGCTCTCATCCTCCTTCCATTTGAGGATTCCCTACAGATGCTCAATAGGGTTTAGGAATGGAGACATGCTTGGCCAGTCCAGCACATTTACCTTCATTTTCTTTAGTAAGGCAGTGGGCATCTCAGAGGTGTGTTTGGGGTAGTTATCATATTGGAAAATTGCCCTGTGGCCCAGTTTTTGAAGGGAGGGGATCATGCTCTGCTTCAGTATGTCACAGTACATGCTTTACATTCATAGTTCCCTCAATGAACTACAGCTCCCTACAGCTGGCAGCAACCATGCAGCCCTGAACCATGACACTCCCAGCACCATGCTTGACTATACGCAAGGCACGTTTGGATGTACCTCGCCCCCAATCCATGAACATTTATTAGTGCCCATTATCAGTGTACACAGACTCTGAAGAGTGCACATTACCCCAGGTAGCTCCGCAGACCCTGTTAGACAGGTTGGTAGGCTTTAGGTAGTTTGGTAGGCCTTAGATAGGTAGGTAGGAAGGCCCCAGTTAGCTAGGTAGGCAGTAGCTAGGCCCCAGGTAGGTATGTAGGCATCAGGAAGCTAGATAAGTACCAGTTATGTAGATAGACTACAGGTAGGCAGTACTTAGGCCTCAGTTGGGTAGGCGGTAGGTAGGTCCCAGGTAGCTAGGCAGGCTATAGGTGGGCCCCAAGTAGCTAAGTAGGCTGTAGCAAGGCCCCAGGTAGCTAGGTTAGTAGATAGACTGTAAGTGAGCCCCACATGGGTAGATCGGTATGCTGTAGGTAGGCCCCTGATAGCTAGGTAGGTAGGAAGGCCCCAGTTAGCTAGGTAGGCTATAGGTGGTCCCCAGGTAGCTAGGTAGGTAGGCTATAAGTGGGCCCCAGGTAGATAGGATGCAGGTGGGCCCCAGGTAGCTAGATAGATAAGTTGTAGCTGGGTCCCAGGTAGGTAGGTATGTATGCTGTAGATGGGCCACAGGTAGCTAGGTAGGTAGGCTATAGGTAGACCCAGGTAGCAAGTAGGCTATAGATGGCCCCCACATAGGTAGGTAGGCTACTGGTGGCCCCTAGGTAGCTAAGATGGCAAGTTATAGGTAGGCTGGGCCCCTTTAGTAAAAAATAAAATAATAATAAGGGCCAACACCTGGCAGGCTGAAGGCCTAAGGCCTTTTGCTTATCAGGCTGATTAGCAGAGGAGAGGGAGAGCAGTGTTCTGTTCTGCTAAGGCCATGCAGTCACTGTCTCTAAACACTGAGGACAGAGGGCTTGGACATTGTGAAGCAGGAGGCACTGGGACCCAGAGATGGCAGTTCACCTAGCAGCCGCTACGGCTGCTACGGCGGTAGTTTTGCCCCAGTCCACCACCCATTTAACCTCTGCATCATTGCTGGCAGCACTTATATGCTTATTTTGAAAAGATATGATATGGATATGATGCTGAACATGTGCACTCAACTCTTTTGGTTGACCATTTCGAGGCCTGTTCTGAGTGAAACCTGTCTTGCTTAACCACTGTATGGTCTTGGCCACTGTGCTGCAGCTCAGTTTCATGGTGTTGGCAATATTCTTAGTTTAGGCCATCTTTATGTAGAGCAACAATTCTTTCAGATCCTGAGTAGATTTTTGTATTTTTTTTTATATTAATGATTATTTAAAGTTGTATTTAAAATGTATTATAAGTATTATCGTGGTAGAGAAAATGAGTTTCAGCTTGCCTATGACAAAATTGTTATATGATGTATGATACGCTCTACCCCAAGCATGTTAGTCCATCTGTTTATCTTCAGTGCTATCCCATGAAAAGATATAATACAATATTTGCAAAAATGTGAGGGGTGTACTCCCTTTTGTGAGATACTGTATATGGTTTGAAGAGATGTCTGTATACAACTAGTATCTACCACTGTAAGGTGCCTGTATGGCGGTAATATTCTTCCTAGTATAATGGTTTTTATTCAGTAACTATAGGGCAGTATTATTCAGACATTTTTGGCTGGTGATATGTGGTCGTGATGTGGCAGTATTATTTAATTTTTGTATAGTGGCATTATTGTCAATATTGGCCTTGGGATACTAGTTTGATTTGTAGCATTATGGTGATAATATTTGCTTTTCTTTGTAAAGCAATATGATTTGGTAACTGCATAATATTATGTAGAGCTAACATACATAGAAAGCTGTCTGACAGCTACTTGTATCTATGTATTCCTATAACAAATAGCTTTAATATATACAGTATATTCATCTTTATAGATCCTAGAAACACCACTGTTGTTTTGATGCAGGTCTGATGGAGAAAGCTGGGCAAGATTGAGTGTGGTTAGAGTCATGACCTGGTGTGAGTCATGTACTTGGGCATGGTCAGAAACGTCCATCTTTCCATTCACTAAATGTTGGGGGTGGGTCAGTTCCTAGTCTAAATTGCACTCAGGGTGGAGAAAAGAAATTCCCCCCCCTCCCGCCTTAACATGTTGCACCACGCTACAACATATTGTATCACCATCAACCAGTGCCTAAATATACAAAAAAGCTATAACAAACATTTCTTTTTATGAAACTACTAAATAATAGTCATACAATTATCAAATGACACAGCTACACAAAACCAGAATCCCATGGCCAATATCACCAGTAAACCCACAAAAAACAAATACCGCCACATCACAACCACATATCACCACCACATAATGACTGAATACTCCTGGCACTGGCGTCATCCTAGACCAGGTTACCAGGAACATAGTTGAAAAGGAGATGTTGTTCACCCTGAACAATATTTCTTGCAGGTGTCAGACAGTGTGGATGCAAACTGGCTGATACCAGCAAGAAACAGCTTATTTGATAAGGGTCCAGTTACTGATGAATCAGCACTAGTGCTGACCACTACTAGCAGTGCCAGTTACTGTAGTTACTGACCACTACTGCAGTGGCACTAAACACACAATATTGACAATTAAAACACATATTAAAAAAAAAAATCTATGTTCTGTGGGGTGATGGGCAGCAGCTACCGTGAGTGATCTCAGGCTGGCCATGTTGTAAACTGCACACACTTATCCCTATAGGTTTGTGTAGTCTGCCTGGCCGGTCAGAGATCATTAACACTAGCTGCCTGAGTGAGTGAGTGAGTGAGTGAGTGAGCAAGTGCTGCCTGACTGGCCACGCGGACTGCACACACACATATGGGGATAAAGCCTGAACAGCAGGAGTCAGGACACCATCACAGTTCAATTTGACAATGATTGACTGTAGTGTCACATTGCACCAAGCTCACATCTGCTCTACAGTAGCAGCCAGGTAATCCAGGTGTGTTGCGGCCGCAAGGAAGAAAACAGCTCATATCCCTCAGGCAGTAGTCATTGACGGTCTGGCTCCACAGAAGATGGCACAACAGAGGTGGAAGGGGTGGACCGTGAAGGGGAGGGATGTGGGGTTGTAAGCCGAGTACCGAGGGCAGGTTTTCCGGAATACAGCAAAGTGACGGACAAAGAACACGACTCCAACACCAGCTCAACAACGGTTTGTTTTACTGAATTTTCTGGAACAAGAGGGTGAACAGATCCCCCAAACACAAATTTACAAATAAGTATCCTGGGCCCCTGTGCTGCACAGCGCGCCGCCAGAAGTGTACTCTCTCGATGCCCGGTAACTTTACCTAACCGTGGGGTTTGGAAAGGCAGATAACCCCTTACCTTCTTAATACCGTAATCACCAACGGGAACAATTGTGTGTGGTGGCAGTTGCAGGGGCTCGTGATGCAGCACAGCAGCTTACACAGCTTAAATGATTTACCCACTTCCCTCCCAAAACACACGTGACACATAACTTCCCCTCACCGATGAACCGGTTCAAGTAGCTAATGGTGCACTAGTAAATCTCAAGTCCTGAAACAGGAGGATGTAATGTGGGAAACCGCCTTTGGCCTGTAAACTATGCCTAACTAACTAAAACATAATATCAGGCCTTCTCACAGTCCTGAACTCGTTGGCAATGCAGCATCCGTGAGGTACCTTAAAGATGGCCGGCATTTCTGTTCTCAGGTGCAGATGGGTGAATGGATGGTCCAAGCTGCTGCAGTCCTCTTATCTTGGCAGCTTGTCCTTTTTGTCCAGGAATTCTTCTCTCCCTTGCGATGGCATCTGTATAGACAGGCAGGCTCTTCTATGTCCCTGGAACGACTGTGAATCCTGGCTCTCTCCTATAGCTCTGTACCTGTCTGATCTCCTCAGAATTCAGCTGCTTTCTCAAACTTGGCTGATACATGTGCCGAGTCTTATACCATGTCCCTCATTGCATATACTGGAAAAATGGACATTAGCGACATCTTTGTGGCCAACAGTAGAATACAAAGAAACATTTTACAACTGTCATGCATTGGGATATTTTTACTTAGAAAAACAAAAGGTGGTGGTCCCAACTATTCCATTACCACCCCACTAGAAGTTGGTGTCCTCGGACACCCTCCCACACAAACTCGTTTGCGCATTGCGCTGGGGGGGTACACCAGGTTGATCGGGGAGTTCCTACGTGGGGCTATGGCCTCAGGGGATTCAGGCCACATTTTAAACCCCTAGGAAGGAGTTGTTGGCTGTCCACTCTCTCCCTGGGGTGGCCAAGATTGTCACAGCTGGAACCTCAAGTGACACGGCAATGGGACAGCCCACCATTCTTCAACTAAGGGAGGCTGCTGAACAGGGGTAGGTACTTCGGGCGTAGATTCAGCCTTCAAAATCACAGCGCCGCAAAAAATTTATGTGCAGATTTCGTGATGGGCCCCGTGTTCCTATCGGCTCTACCTCGTTGACTGGGATGGCAGGGTCTACCCCTTCTCTTGACCAACATATGGGACCGCCTCCCACCTCCCATTCCAACTTCCCCAGATGGCCTCTTCTCCTGACCATGACCCGATCTCTTGGGCAAAACTGTCTCTCTGCACAGGACCATGGTTAGGCATGCACCACTTGTTTCAGACGATCGCCAACAACCTTGTGCACCATCGCAGTCGGCCGGCTGTATTCCTGGGCCCAGGCGTGGTACTGGTTGTGGTGGTGCTGTTGGACCTGGGATGTGAAGTTCTCCAATCTCTTCGACCCGGTCTACCGAACATCAGCATGTTGTGGGGTGTTACACCGTGGTACGTGCACCCTATAGTTAATAGGCCCCACATCAGCTAGGCAGGTAGTACTCAGGCAACCTAGCCTTTGCTCTCCTCTAGAGTCCGCTGCATCCTGGTTAAGGGCTGCGGTTTTTAAACTCTCACCAAGTTCCGTTCCCCTGCGGAGTGATACGGAGTAGTACGGGGAAACGCTCACACCACCATACAACTGGTACAGTATAGACCTCATTATAGCCCTGGAAAAACACGCCCCTTGGTCAGATGTATCCTCTGTGGGCACCCAAACACATGTATAACGTGCTTGACAGGAACCGCGCTCAGCTGCAGAATCTGCAGTCTGATCCCTAGTGGTACAGCGAGGCATACTTAGTAAAAGATCTGTCTTGACCAAATAGTCGAATGCCAGAGGCAGAGTACCCAATCTGCACATTGTCAATCATCAGGACCTCTAGGGGCGCAGATGTCCGGATGGTCTGAACAGCCCGCAGTCGCTGACTGTTACAGTGCTCTTACTCCTAACCATTTCAGTGCGACACTTGAGGCAAGCTTCAGACACCATGCTTACAAGTCAGGGCAGTACACCAGTCGTTTGAAGCCATTTTTGGTTTTGTCACTAGCAAAATGGGCAACTCTCTCATGGGCTCTCCCGAGCAGGCCTCTGGTTCTTAATGACGATGGGGGGATAACAATCTGTTTTCGGTGTGCAACTCTGTATTGTTAGGTAGATGGTCCGACACAGGTGACCCTGGGACAACACTAAGCTTATCCCACTGCCTCAACAGCTATTGACTCCTCCTGAGTCAGATGGGTACTGCTCCTGCTGGTCGGGGCAGACCCGAGAGTATGGACCCACACCTTCACTTTCTGTAATCTGGGCAACATCTGGACCCTCTGCCCAATCAGCCTATAGCTTTCCCAACAACCAATGGCATCCCAGTCGCCACCCCACTTGAGTGTTGACACGTCCTCTGGAAAACGCAGGGAACTGGCTAAGTCTGCATTTCCAGTGTCCTCTATCTCCTCATAATTGCTGTGGGGTTGGTAGTCCTGACTGGGACCCGGAGACGAGGGCTTCAGCATTCCCAGTTTTCCCTCCTGACCGTAACTTAATGCGATTGATATTTTGAGAGTCGGGCCACCCAATCTATGCTCGAGGGCTCCAAGCTAGCGCTCTCCAATGCGCCAATGGGTTGTTGTCGGTCATGACAGTCACCTCTGCCACCTGTCAGGTACTCTGCGATCCTTTCAGTCATGGCCCATACCGGGCCAACTGTTCCAACTTAAAGGAGCTATTATTGTCAGGTTTGCGCGCTACGACTACCGCAAGGAGCGACTGGCATAGGCTATTAATCTCTCTCGCCCTCCTGGACCTTGGGACAGCACAGCCCCCAATACCATGTAGGATAACATCAGTTTACAACAGAAAGGGGGTGTCGAACACGCTTAGGGCAGTATCGGAGCACTGGTCAGCGCCTCTTTCACTGCATGTCAAATGGCTCTGGCTGCCGAGGTACCCACTCAATAGGGCGATTCTTTGGGCCCCAGCCGTTATCCTTAAGTAGCTCATTTAAGGGGCCTGTAGATGAGCGAACGGGGTATAAACCTTCGTAATACCCGCAGTCCAGAAAGAAATGCCATCACCTCTCGTTGTGTACCGGGGCGAAGGCCAGTTTTTTTTTTTGGACTGCTCCACCTTCTGGGGGCCGGCTGTAAACCTTCCGAAGTGACCACATGCCCCAATACTCTTATTCGCTGCTGAAGAGCTGGCATTTCTTTGGCTTGATCTTAAGAGGGGGGGTGGTCGTGCCATGATCTCGTAGTCGTTCCAGATCCTGCCGCAGTTTCTGAAGGATGGTCAGTCTAAACGAATTTACCGAACTACAACTTAATCGTCCAGGTAGATCACTACTGACTCGAGTTAAGATCCCCGACAATTGCTACATCAGCCGGCTGGAATGTCCTGGGGGCGTTGGAGAAGCCCAAATCGGCATCGATTGAACTCGTAGAGTGCATAGGCAAATGAATGGCTGTCTTTGCGCACTAATCCTTCTCAGCCCTGGTACCTGCCAGTATCCGCTGGCCAGGTCGGAGGGTCAAAAGACTTTGCTGGCCTAGACGCGGACAGAGATCTCTTCAATCCGCGGGGAGGGTTAGGCGTCACGAATGGTCTGGGCATTTAGCTTCTGTAGTCTACGCAGAAATGAGACTCCCATCTTTTTTCGCACCAAAACCACAGGTGCGGCCAGGGATTTGACTCTCTTTAATCACCCGTTCTTCCAGCATTGCTGGCCACACATGTCTTTCACTTCTGGTTCATTTTGGGTGGGATTTGTCTGTACCGTTCTCTGTATGGGCAGGGCTTCGTCCTTGTGGGGGATTTCATGCTCGATGGTAGAAGCACACCCGAAGTCTATCATCATGTCTAGGAGAACGCCTCCTGGAACTTACCAGAGGGTTATATTCCAGCAGCTGTTGTGCACTGGAGTCAGGGTCCTGTGGTCAATGCCCATCTGAGCCATAATCTCTGGGCAATTTCCATTCCGCCATGGGAGGCTCACCTTATGGACGGCCCATGCATAGGTCCAGGCTGACCTCTTGTCGGGCCATAGCGTGATATGTCCTCTCGCCCGGGAGATATATTTCTCCGGAACATGGACTTCTGCTAGCACAGGGTATTCGCAGGACATGGTCAACTCGCTGTCTATGTCGTTGAGGCATCTTCACGGGTTCACATCCCCTCTCCCTCAGTGACAATGGGCTAGAGCTTTTACCAGTGGGTAGGTTCTGTGACTCTTCCTGTGAGGACTGGTTCATCACAAGTCTTACAGAACCATTCAACTTTCCGGTTTTTTTTTTCCTTAGCTCCCACCCGCATAGTCACTCAATATTCTTTCATGTGGTGGCGGGATCTTGATCGGGGCTTTTCGCTGACACCTTACATGCACAGATGGTCGACAGGATGTGGGGTCTCTCACGCAGACTGCTGCTCCCTCACACACCTGTCGTAGGATCTTCTGAGTGGGCCGGTGTGTGGTGGCCCGCTGCCAATAATTTTGGACCTTTTTGGAATAATGGTGGGTGATCAGGTCTCGGAGCACGTTCATGACCAGGGTCACATCCACTTCACTCTTGGATGGGTGATCCACCAGCTGACAACTCCCTTCTTGACAATGTCTTGTCTCAAAAAACAGTCGGACCGGGCATCCAAACTATCCCTTGTACATCCAGCTCACCAGTGTTGGCTGCCGACAGGCTAATGACGTACCATCTTCTGGCTCCATCATGTGCCCAAAGTGTCTCTCAAAGAACTCCAAGGGCAAATCAGGGTACACTCTGACCAAGAATAAATAGACAGTGCACCATTCTGGCTTCTAGCTCTGCTTCCATAACAGGTCTACTGGCGTTTTAAATCTTACTCTCACGCATGGCTTTGTTTCTGTTGCCCCGCCGCAGGACGCCCAGCTCGGCGGCGGTCGGTAGTTTAACCCCGGACTCGAACCCCCCTTCTAGTTCCCGAACTCTCTGGCGATGTGGCCATACTTCTGGCAAGTCAGCAGAGGGGTCCCTAAATCTCAGCACAAATGAGGACCTTTGTGGGAGGACCCCGTTGGGGGGCTGTTCTGAATGGGGTACTGCGGGAAGCCGACGTTGTCTATGGAGCTTGTAGCCGTTCCGCCTTCATCTGGGACACTTCCAGCCGAAGTTCTTGCATCTCTGTCCGACAGTGCCTGACCACATCCGTTCAAAGGCCTGTGTCCGCTGGTCCTCTACTGCTTGGGCACTACCTCAAGGCCATTTACCACTTACGGGATGGGTCCTCTCCCTTTCTTCACGCGGCCTAAGTAAACACTATAGATTTTCATGGTCGGGACATTCTTCGTATTCTCTTGCAATTTTTACCGTAAGGATTTATTATGCAATCCCACAATGAACTGGTCTCTTAGAAGCTTATCCACTTTGGAAAAGCCCCTTAGCACTGGGTCTCGCCGTCTTTATCTCATTTTATGTTCCTGTAGGGCATGGAGTATTGCATAAGGGTCTCGCCCTCTCTTTGCGGCTACCCGGTTGAAGGATAAGCAACTTCGCAGGGTGCACCCTTTGGAAACCCCCCTTGTCCCCCTTTAACAGCGAAAAATATTTTCTCCAGCGTGTCCCTTTCAGACTCAAAGTGCACCATTACTACCCGCCTAAGTCCCCCTCCAAGGCCCCAGGGCTATCTCTGCCCCAGTTCCCGGAGCTAAGTTACATATTTTAAACTGCGTCCACCCTTTTGTCCATCCGGCAGTGTCATGTTTTTTGTCAAATTTGGGGGGGATTGAAAAAGTGGCCCTAAAAGGACATAAACCCACTTGGGGGGGTAGTAGGGGGACCCGAGCTTGGTCGGGCCCGGGGCCATTGACGCCGGGGGGGATTTCCTCCCAGCTCCGTCCATAAGATCATTATCCTGCCACTACGCCAAGTTGTAAGCCCGGGGTACGGGGGCGGTTTCCGGAATACAGCAAGTGACGGACAAAGAAACGACCCAACACCCCCAACAACGGTTTGTTTTTTTGAATTTTTGGAAAAAAGAAGGTGAAAAAGACCCCCAAAAAACAAATTTCCAAATATATCCTGGGCCCTGTGCGAACAGCGCGCCGCCAAAAAGTACTCTCCCGATGCCCATTTAAATTTACCTAACCGTGGGGTGAAAAGGGATAACCCTTACTTCTTAATACCGAAATCCCAACGGGAAATTTGTGTGGGGGCAGTTGGGGGCCCCCGTGGTGCGCCCGCAGCTTACAAGCTTAAATGATTTTTCCCCCTCCCTCCCAAACACACGTGAAAAAAATTCCCTCCGGAACGGTTCAAGTGCTAATGGGGGCACTATTTTAAAATTCCAAGTTGAACAGGATGTTTTTGGGAAACCCTCCTTTGGGCTTGTAACTGAAACCTAAAAAATAAACTAATATCAGGGCCCTTTTCACGTCTGAAACTCGTTGGCGAGCATCCCCTGAGGTCCTTAAAGATGCCGGGAAATTTCCCGTTTTCAGGTGTAGTGGGGTGGAATGGATGGTCCGGCTGCAGGGGCTTTCCCCTCTATCTTTGGGGCTTGTCCTTCTTGTCCGGGGGTTCTCTCTCTCCCTTCGAGCATTGTATGACAGGCAGGGTCTCCTTGTCCCTGGAACACTGTGGATCCTGGGTCCTTTTTTCC